>CAUYON010041103.1:0-12349 GCA_963573935.1 Arctocebus calabarensis
TGGTTTTGCTGGCTTTGCATATTTTGAAGCTCTTCCCACTGTTTCCTGGATCCTACGTCTTCTTTTGGGTCTATGTCTCCATTTTTGATGAAGAATATCCTCTACCGTCACCATTCAATCAAACCAATGTACACTGTTGAAGAAGAGACTAGGAAAAAGGGCAGCCAGTGTGGACAGTTTAAATCTCCTTACATTTCCTTCCAAGATTCTGTCCATTTCTACATTATTTTGGTTTTTTTCAGGAAACTATTTTGAAGAAATCCATCTCATTCTTTAAGTAGTAAAAATTACTATTTACCCATTAAGTGAGTAACTTCTTTTGATTGAAAAACTTTATTCACAAAGGACCATAAACAGGACAGTAAAATGAATGCTTTGGAAGAATTCTCCACATTCTAATTAAAGTTAAGCCTATTTTAATAGTAAAATATTTGACAATAAAAGATGAAACAGGCATGAAATGTCCTGTAATTTAAATGTGATCTTGTGATAAGTATAGTGTTTGAGTTACATGGTGTTGTAGATTGAACTGTGTCTCCCCAAA
Organism: Arctocebus calabarensis; assembly: GCA_963573935.1. NCBI lineage: Eukaryota > Metazoa > Chordata > Mammalia > Primates > Lorisidae > Arctocebus > Arctocebus calabarensis. The sequence goes on from CAUYON010041103.1 coordinate 545, forward strand.
AGACATGTCTAACTCCCACTACTTTTGAATCTAACTTTATTTGAAAATAGGGCCTTTGCCAATATAATCAAGTTAAAATGAGGTCATGCGCGGTTAAGGTAGGCCCCCATCCAATAAATAGTGTTAATATAATTAGGAAATTTGGTTACAGAAAGCAATAACATCACATGAAGATTACAAGCCAAGGAATTGCAAGGATTTCCAGCATCTACTAGATGCTAGAGAGAGGCATGGGAAAGATTCTCCCGTAGGGCCTCCAGACATCTTGCTGACACCTTGATTTGGAACTTTTACCTCCAGAGCTAAGAGAAAAAATTTGGATTGTGTTAAGCCACCCACAGTTTTGGTACTAGGTTACAGGCTTATATTTCAGTGACAGTATTTGCTGATGGTGGAACATGAGAAAATAAAACACCTTTGAAGTCAAACCCCAAGGCAGGATATGATCATCGGTAGCTGAGAGAAATAAAGCAAGATTCCACATGGGAGATGGTTTCTAAATATTCGGCTAATAGTATTTGATGTAATTAAATATTTAAATTTTATATCATTAATAAGACATCTTGGTAATCAGACTTTTAAAAAACGACAAATGAGCTGGGCTTGGTGGCTTAGACCTGTAATCTTAGTATTCTGGGAAGCCATGGCAGAGGATCATTTGAGCTTTGGAGTTCAAGATGAGTCTGAGCTAGAGTAAAATCCCTCTACTAAAAATAGAAAAACAAGGTGGGCTGGGCATTGTGACTAGTGCCTACAGTCCCAGCTACTAGGGAGGCTGAGTAACAGGATTGCTTGAGCCCAGGAATTTGAGGTTGCTGTGAACTATGATGACACCATGGCACTCTACCCAGGGTGAGACAGTGAGACTCTGTCTCAAAAACAAACAAAAATGACAAATGACATTGACAAAAATTGGTCCTTGTAACTATGGCATTTTTGCCAATTTTCAAATCTTAATTTTAGATAAAAGTTTCACTAACATTTGATGTCAAACATAACCAATTCTAAAATACTACTTTTTGCATTTTCTTTTATACTTAAGTTTTCCAGTTTGTTTCAAAAGTAGTAATTCTTTATTCTTCTTTGACCTTTTCTTTCAGATTTGGTAGTAATTCTAGCTCTTACTCATTCCATCTCTTCCATGGGAAAATCTTTTCTTGGTTTGAACTGTCCACTTTCTTTATAGATCCCTATCCATGTATAAAAACCAGGAAATTGTTTCTCAAAATAGTATTTATCCAAGTAACTGCTGTCATCAGATTGCATAGAGAGGGGGAAAAATCACTGATGTAAAAATATTCATTAATGAAATAACCACTTGAAAATAGAATCCTCCAACAGTCTTCCCTACTGAATCCCTTTCTATCAGCATTAAAAATCTTTGTCTTCATCCTCTTTTCTGGTTATCATGGCATGAGGAACCATGAGTAGCAAAGTCTCTAGCGACTTCCTGTATGAGGCAGTGTGTGGCATGCTGATCGGGATCGGGCATGCAAGCATGGAAGGTTTTTGGAAAGGGTGGAACTGCACATCAGTCTGACAAACTATGATGCTCAGAAGGATAAATGCTTCTTTGGCACCAACAGGCTTAAATGTACCCCCCTACCCCAAGTTCTCTGTGCATATCCTGGGAGACCAGCAGCACTGTGATAAGGCCAAGGCTATGGACATAACCCACACGGACACTGAGGTGCTAAAGAAACTCAACAAAAATAAGAAGCTGGTTAAGAACCTGGCCAAGAAGTCTGATGTCTTTTTGGCCTCAGAGTTTCTTATCAAGTAGATCCCATGAATCCTTGGCCCAGGACTAAATAAGGCTGGCAAGTTTCCCTCACTGCTGACACACAATGAAAACATAGTGACAAAATTGATGAGGTGGAGTCTACAATCAAGTTCCAGAGTCTTTCTGTGGCCGTTGGCCATGATGATGAACTGGTGTATAGCATCTTCCCGGCTGTTAACTTCATGGTGTCACTGCTCAAGAACTGGCAGAATGTCTGGGCTTTGTACATTAAGAGCACCAAAGTCAAGCCCCAGCGCCTGATTAAGGCACATTCTGATAAATTCTAATGTTGCCAATAATAATAATAATAATAATCCTTGCTTTTTAGTCTCTCAGTCACCAGATGTTATGACTCTCCAAAATAATGCAATATGATATAAATGTAATGTAAATGGGTTGTAAAGTGATATTACAAGTCTTACAAAGAATTACTTACCTATATTCCTAATTACCTTGCCTTTTAATTTTATATTTTCTTCAAAATGCTCTAGATAGAATACATACAGGAAATATTGTATTTTCAAAAATAGCTACAGCATTCCCAGTTACATGGGCCTTTCCAAAACATTGCCATTCCCCCATTAAGAGTGTAGTCTGTGTCACCTTGCCTCCATCTGAGTGGGCTTTCACGGTTGCTTCAACTGTTAGAATATGGTGAAAGTGACACTATGGTAATACTCCCTTTACCTGCCTTTCTCTCTGGGAACATTCACTTCCGGAATCATGAGCTGCTTATCATGTAAGAAATCTGGCTACCCTGAAGCCATCATGTTGGGGGAGTTATGTCAAGGTACCTCAGAGAAAGAGATCCTCAGGGAGCAGAAGCATAAACTGAGCTCCCAATTGTTTGAATTTTGCCAACCCAGGAACCAGACAAGTGAATGAGCCTTCGGATGACTGAAGCCCCAGCCACTAACTGACTGTAGCTCTGAGAAATCGAGAACCACCTCGTAGCTCCTTGCCTACCCCAGAATCATGAGAAGTAAGACTAAACTGGCTATTGTTTGAGTAAGCCACTAAGTTTAGGTGGTTTGTTATGTGATAACAGAAAACCAACGTCCATGAAAAAGGATCCTAAGGGTTTGGGATCAAGATGGAAGAAATATCTTGTTAACTTAAAATGTTTGCATAGATGTACTAAGTTGAGATTCTGGATTCAACATATTTTTTAGAGTGCCTGGTAGTGATTCTAACAGGTTGAAATCTAAGCCCAAAGGAATACTACAATAAATGAAGGTGAAATTCTAGAAATTCCTTGGTTATGGTAGAGAAAAGTAAGGATCCATATACTTAAAGAGATCAAATACTAAGGCTGATTTATCTCGTGTAAGATCATTTTAATTTTGTCTTCCAGAGGGTCCACAGAACATTCCCTTTACCAAAACTATATGAAATGCATTCATGAGGCAGTTCTGGCATCCTTGAAGAGCTTAGTGGTGGTTATTCTCTATAGAGAATAATTGGTTATGGCTGTCACTGAATTGGAATTTTTCAAGTAAATGGAGAAAATGACATCTTGAAGTAACAAAGGCAAAGTGGCGGCACTTAATCACCAGGAACAAGGTGGGTGTGATGCTAGACTAACACTCTGGGACAATTTTTGTTTGAAACTCTAACTGCATCATTAGTACATCATATCCTACACCATCAGACTGTTTGAAAAGCTTTATAGCTCCATAGACATTTAACATTTATCTCCACTCTTTTATGCCACATCCTTACTCTCACTCTTACTTTCAAGATCACTAGAGATGTAAGTTCATTCTTTCTCTAATTCTGTTTTCCAAAACAGATCTTTCCTATACTCCATTCTAGTCTCTTTCCCCTATTAGCTCTAATTATTTCATGAGAAAGAATTTTTAAGATTAGAAAATATATGACCACTACTTTGGTAGTAGTAACTTATAATTCTCAATTATCCAATCAAAAAAAAAGCCACAGTGAGAAAGTATATAAAGTAAAAAAAAAAAAAAAAAAACCTCAAATATGTAAAAAAAAAAAAAAAAAAGGAAAGAAAGCTGATGTGGAACATGGATAAATATAACAGGAGACTGTATTTAATATAGAGAAAAGGGTATTATCATAACTGATTTTAATAACTCAATTAAGTCTTGTCACCTCCCTTTTATTTTGAATCTCATTCACTTTGGTTTCCTGTTTCCCAGGGCCCTAAAGAATCAAACTTTCTGAATATTGATTGTATTAATTAAGCAAAATTTGTCAACAGGTCAGAATAGTGATCTAAAATAAAGGTTAAATTTAATAGAAACAATTAAGTTAACAAAATAAATGTAACTGTCAGAAAGGTGTTTGGATTGATAGGGGTCTGAAGGAACTGGATATGAAGAGAATAGCTGACTGTAAAACACATACACACACACCAGAATGAAGAGTGACTATTTTAACTTAAGAAGGATTAGAAAAGAAGTTATAGTCTAAATTCATTTGGCACTTATCATCCTGGAGCATTTTATTTTGTTCCAGGCAATATATTTTATAAGGAATATTTACAGTTTGATAGGGGAGAGGGACTAGGGAAAGGGAAAGGAGGTAAACTACCTTATATAAGAAATGATTAAAAACACTCAAAGCACTCAAATTGGTTTTAAAAAGTTGTGAGAGCAAGTCAAAGAATTTTAAATATTTGAAAGGCTACCAAACAATTTCAGAAGACTGCTGTAAGCATTTAAAGTACGTATAACAAGCACCTGAATTAAAAAAAAGTTCTTAATTGCAGCTTAAAATGTATAAGAGAATTTTAAGAATACAGAGATTATAATAAAGGTCAATTAAATAAATTGAAAGGAACCAGATTTCTATTTTTTTTAGCAACTTTACCTACAGGATATAATGTCTTATAAAGTAGTGAAATTATTAATCCTAGGATTTTAAGTTGAAAGCTGGATGACTACCTTTTTGAGGTGGTGATGGAGGAACTATACCTTGAATAAAAGGTTGGGCTATGAGACCTCAAATGCTGTTTTCAAATTACAGGTCAATGACTCAGATTTTATTATATGCTGGTCTGAGAATTCTTTTTCTTGGCAAGTTAGGTAAACCACAGTATCATATTTCTCATTAAAAAAAAAAAGTACAGTGGATTACTTAATTCCAGTTTGCTGGAAAACTACCATAAAGGACAGGATTACTCAGTTGTAAAGGACTTTAAATCTATAAACATGAATCAGTTCTTATAAGGCCCAACTATACTCATTATAAATCCATATACTGTACAAGAACTGTAGTGAAAGTAGGGGTTAAGAAATATTCCTTACAATCAATTTTAGTGTTTGGACTTCTAATTACACGCACTATTTTGAGACATGTTTTCTAAAATATAAAATAATAACCAAAAATAAATCAGGTAAAGCAAAAGTGAAAAATAAATTTAAGTATAAATTCCTTTTATATAAAGTAAATAAACATGAAAATAAAAATAATCATTAATTATAATATCAACACTTAGTTCAGTCTTCTTCAGTTTAGCAAATCTAATGAATGTGTAATGTGTAGCAGCACTGCATTCTGGTTTCATTTGTTATTTATCGGTGACTAATGATGTTGAGTATCTTTCCATGTGCTCATTTTTAAAAATTAGGTTGTTATCTTCTTATTGATTTGTAAGTCCTTATAAATTCTTTATAATTATTTTGTTTGATACATATGTTGCAAATATTTTGTTGTAGTCTGTGGTTTGCCTTTATTTTCTTAAGACTATCAAAATGTTTTTGATTTATTTTCTTTTTTGAGACAGAGCCTCAAGCTGTTGCCCTGGGTAGAGTGCAATGGCATCACAGCTCACAGCAACCTCCAACTCCTAGGCTCAAGCAATTCTGCCTCTGCCTCCCAAGTAGCTGGGACTACAGACACCTGCCACAATGCCTGGCTATTTTTTGGTTGCAGCTGTCATTGTTGTTTGGGAGGCCCGGGCTGGTTTCGAACCCCGCCTTACCTGCTTGAGCCGCAAGCACCGAGCCCAAAATGTTTTTGATTTTAATAAAGTCCAAAGTGTCACTTTTATTTTTCACATTTTTATGTTCTGGTACATTTAGTTCGTATGTGCACATGCACACCTGGTTTTGTAGTTCTACATGTATCTCAGTCTCAATGGGAAATAACTACAATAAATTATTCAGCTTTGTAGCTATCTTTATTAACCATAGCCTGCCATTTTTCAGGTTCTACTTAAAAGTAAAGCTACTATTTTACATCATTTTTCAAAAAGGATATTTATGGTTTCCATGGAAACATATACATCAGTAATAAGGTAGTTAAAATGTTTCAAGCAAACATACTTACATGCCACGTCTTTTAATGAACAGAATTGATAGTCTAAATAATTGCCTACCAAACACCTGAAATTGAGATTCTTTCCTTCTGTAATGTGCCAATGAATTTAAAATAGGAATCATTACAAAGCTATGCATTTCCTTTCAAAAGCCGTTAACAATTCTCATTCTTACAAAGTTCCTAATGTACAAAAAATATTCCTCAGCTAGCAAGTTTTTTCATTTCATATTCATTGTGGTTAAAGCTACTGTAAAGATATCATTCAAAGTGCATTTTAAACTTTTGGTATCTATGTCAGTAGTACAACAATCATAATCATAAACCAACCTTAAAACAATGTATAATTTTTAAGATGAAATTTTGTTATTAAAAAAAGGAAAAAAATTAAGTTTTGCTTAATTAAGCTGCTTTTAAAAAAGACTTAATTATATCTGAAATTGGCAACAGATTTAAAATTAAACTCAGTGATAATATCTACAGAATAGTATTGGTTACCGGTTATCTCTACTGTCTATGCTTTTAGTAATTCATTAGTTAACTAACCAACTATATGGTTAAATCTTACACTCAGAATCACATAAAGATATTTATGTAGAACATTGGTCTAAGTAATACCAGTGTTACTGAAAGACTTAAGAAGCAGGCCCGGAAGAGACCTTACCACTTAACTTTATTCCCAATGCAGAAATGCCTCCAAAACCTGCAATGAAGGACAACAGCTGAATGCTCTAAACAATGGCAGTATTACTTCCTGAGGTATCAGCACCATTATCAGACAGACTTAACTACTGGAAAGGTCTTCTTTATACTAAATATTTATATTTATCTTCCTGTGAATTTCACCTTGTAGACCTAGTTATTAGTTCTGTTTCCCAAAACTATAAGAAATACTATACCCTCCAAATCAATCAAATAATAAGAAATCATCAGAGTTAGACTCTGGAAAAAACAGAATGACCAAATATGTAGTTACAGAAAAGAACTCAATCTGGATCTTTTAAAAACCAGAAGTAGGCTTAAATGGACTTAACATATTTTAAGTTGTAAGTTTTGTATTTAGAGGTCATGGAAATTCATCATAAAGAATGATCCTGAATAGAATTTGTTACACATGTATTTTCTAGTTGTTAGCACGTAAGTGCAAGGAAAGTAAGTTGTGGCATGTTTATAAATAAGAAAATAATTTTAACAAATTTTTGAAAAATATCTGTAAGGTACCATCAACGATTTAAGCAAAGTACTAGTCCAAATTTAACACTGGATCTTTTAACTTCTCAAAAATACAATGTTGTTTACTCTAAATTATAAGATTAAATTTTAATGTACATGGCCCCGCCCCCGGTCCCGGCTAAATAACATGTCACTTTGAGGCTTATTTTTCCTGAATGGCATTCCCAAATAGCATGCAATACACACAACCCCCTCCCCCCCCAAAAAACAAAAAAACCCACTGAGTCACCAAATTGGCTGTTTGCCCTTAACACATTCCAAAAGACTTGGTGTGGTGGCTCATGCCTGTAATCCTTGCACTCTGGGAAGGTCAGGTGGGTGGATTGCCCTGAGCTCACAGGTTCGAGACCAGCCTAAGCAAGAGCAAGACCCTGTTTCTTAAAATAGCCTGGTGTTGTGGTGGGTACCTGTAGTCCCAGATACTTGGAAGGCTGAGGTAAGAGAATCGCTTAAACTAAAGTGTTTGAGGTTGCTTTAAGCTGTAACGCCACAGCAATCTACTAAGGGTGACAAAATGAGACCCTGTATCAAAAAAAAAAAAAAATTAGAAGAAATAGCAATAAATCCAAAGGGATTTACTATACATAAAACTAAGTAGATGAAGATCTTGGTTTGAGAATATACACCAAGGAATGAAAATAAATATTGAATCATGTCATAATCAAATTTAAACAGTGGTGAAAACATCACTCTGGGGAAAGAGAGGTAACTATGTCTACTACAACATCAAGAGGAAATTTTTAACTATGGAAAGTCATCTGACAGGTTATCAAGGCAAACTGGGTGAAAGATGCCCAGACTTATATAATTTATATAAGTAATTTATATATGAGTAATTTAGTGGCTCTAGCTCAAATGACTAAGGTCAATTCACTGAAGGATAAACTGTGGTTATGACTGCTTTACCCAAAATAAATGCTTGTGAACATTCTTGCATCTATTCAATTATTTTTTTAAATGTCTTAATTTTTGCCATTTTAAAGCTTTCTAAATCAAAATGCATCTGGAATTTAATTTAGTATTTCTAACATTTCTAGTTTGCAGCTTTATGAATTAAGACCTGTATTTTACTAATTAAAGTCCATTTTTTTAAACCAATGTTAAAAAAATTTAAATTAACTCATTTAAATGTTTCCTTCAAATTTAAAATGTTCCTAAAATAAAATTTTAATTAAAATATTAATTCTTAGTTCATTTTATTTAAGATATCTGAGTAGATTAAAAAACAATCAAGGTTGAGCACAGTGGCTCACACCTATAATCCCAATACGGTGGGAAGCCAAGGTGAGTGGACTGCCTGAGCTCCAGAGTCTGAGGGAGACCAACCTGAGCAAGAGAGAGAGATGCCATCTCTAAAAAAAAAAAAAAAAGCTGGGTGTTGTGATAAGTGCCTATAGTCCCAGCTACTTAGGAGGTGGAGGCAAGAAGATTGCTTGAGTCCAAGAGTTTCAGGTTGCTGTGAGCTATGACACCACAGCACCCTACGGGGGTAAGAAAGTAAGATTCCGTCTTAAAAAAAATCAAAGGTGTGCTAAGTACTCCGTAAATCTGCTCTGAGACAATTCTGGAGCACAGGGAAAGTGTCTAAGAAAGCTTTCAACACTAGTGAAGGCTGGTGATCTGAGATTAATGTCTAAAAGAAAGGTCAAACTTCCTGTGGAATCACTGTGAAGAAGAGTTAATATAGCAGCATGTTTCTTTGAAAACTCAAAATTGGGGTTGGTGAACTTAAATACATACTGACACCAGGACATAAATATATGAAATTAGGACCAACCTGTAATTTCTAGGATATAAGATTATGGCGCCAATATGTAAGTAAAGTTGATAAAAATCAACAGCATGGTCTCTTCATTGGTATTTTCAAGTAAAAAGTAGTAGTAGATATTATTAATCTCTAGTGGAGGCCTGTCAGGCACTATGGCAGCAAAGAGATCTCTTTGCAAACAAAGAGGCTTTGTATAAAGGTAGCTGCCCAAGGCAACTCTCCATTTAGGTCAGCTTTAATTTAGATAAGGATTCTATAACACATATACTTCGAAGGAAGAATCTTAAAAAAAAAAAAAAATTACTCAGCAACATTCACTATGGTTTACTAAATGAATGAGTGAACACTGTAAGTTTAGACATATCAGTAACATTTATCTTAAGTAAGATATTTGCATTATTCTAAGTCCATGTTGTCTTTACCAATTTTTGATTTTTAACATGTTCAAAGAACTTCAACAAAAAAATTTATCCAGAATAAAATCAGGCTAAATGGTCAATTCAAAGTAAAATTAAATTGATAATGTCTATGTAAAATTTAATTGAGAAATAAGTTCATTATTTGAAAATAATTTAGTTGCTTTATTCTGAACATGGAAAATAGTTCAGCTTTCTGGACAGATTTCTCTGTATTTAAAAATGAATTCCCCCCAGTAAAGAAATAATGAATACTTTTAAGAAAGAAGGCTACTAGGTCCTCTGAAATATGGGACAAATCCATTATACTTAGCTTACTGTTTTTAACTTCAATAGTTAGTTCTACTTATGAGTTAATCAAGAGTCATGAGTATTAAGTCTTATAACTTAAGACTTATTAGATGTCTGTGGTAGTGTGAACTTAACATAAATCTCAAACTACTCATTATTAAATTCTGATTATTTTCAAGTATGAATAGTCTAAATCCAATTCTTTGAAAATTAAGATAAAAAATGCAAGATATGTATTAATAAATTAATAGTTAGAAAAATACCTTTTTGTATGAGGTCCCACGTAGCACTGAACCATCAATGAATAATACAGTTTAAAGTGCTTTGAAAATATTTTTTGGTGGTAATTTTAAAAAACAGAAAGTTCATTTCTATTTATTATTGACAGTAATAATACTTTGTAAGTGACATTATAAACTGGTACCTTTTCCAAAAGTTGCATCACTTTGTTCAAAAACAATGATGGGCTATGAAATTTCCAAGCTGTTTAAAACTAATTTCCTAAGTGTTACACAGGCATAAGGATGAAATGAAATTGTTTTCTCTATCTACCACCCCCCCCCCCGAAATTTCTGGTACTATCTTCTCTTGCTAGAGAAATTGATTTTTTTGTTTTTGGGGGTTTTTTGCAGTTTTTGGACGCAGCTGGGTTTGAACCCACCACCTCCAGTATAGGGGCCAGTGCTCTACTCCTTTGAGCCACCAGCACTGCCCAGGGAAACTGATTTTTATAAACAACGAATTTCACTATCACCACAAGTCAGCAACTGAACCACCTCTCTATAAAGCAGTTTATTAAATATCACGAAAGGTTACAAAGAAGGTAGCAGCATTGTTTCTGCTTATAAAGAGCTTATAATTAAGAAAATTAGGAAAAACAAAAATACACATATTTAAGTACAAATAGTGTGTATGTATTTTTATAACAACTCAGTTTCTATAACTCAGTGCTAAAGAGACAAAAAGATGATAGAAGATTAGTCTTGGGGTGGTGCTTGTGGCTCAAAGGAGTAGGGCACTGGCCCCATATACTGGAGGTGGTGGGTTCAAACCTGGCCCCAGACAAAAACTGCAAAAAAAAAGATTAGTCTTATCAAAGATATAAATTAGATGCGTGCATCTCTGAATTTCTAGAAACAGTCTTACAGAGCAAACATTTAATCTTTTTCTTTTATTTGTGTACTTTTCTTTTGGTACTGAGTATTGGAAACTAAATTGAAGCCACCTCTTAATGATCATTTAATCAGCAAAAAAGAAACATACTGCAGCACTTAGTTGTTTTTAATTTTTTTCTTAAGACAGTCCTAATTCTCCCACTCACAGGCAATCCAGCTACAAATCAGAAACAGCAATAAGAATTGAGGAATCAGAAAAAAACTCGACTAGCCAAAACATTACTCAGAAATAAAAACAAACCAGGAGGAATCACACTACCAGAACTCAGACTATACTATAAATCGACAGTGATCAAAACAGCATGGTACTGGTTCAAAAACAGAGAGGTAGATGTATGGAACAGAATAATGAACCAAGAGATGAACCCAGCTACTTACCGTTATTTTATCTTTGACAAGCCAATTAAAAGCATTCAGTGGGGAAAAGATTCCCTATTTAACAAATGGTGCTGGGTGAACTGGCTGGTGACCTGTAGAAGACAGAAATTGGACCCACACCTTTCACCTTTAACCAAGACAGCCTCTCACTGGATTAAAGATTTAAACTAAAGACGTGAAACTATCAAAATACTAGAAGAAAATGCAGGGAAAACTCTTGAAGGAATCGGCCTGGGCAAATACTTATGAAGAGGACCACCCCAGGCAATTGAAGCAGCATCAAAAATACACTACTTGGACCCGATCAAAATATAAACCTTCTGCACAGCCAAGAACACAGTAAAGGAAGCAGACAGCCCTCAGAATGGGAGAAGATATTTGCAGGTTATGTCTCTTACAAAGGTTTAATAACAAGATTACACAGAGAACTCAAACATATTAGCAAGAAAAGAACAAGTGATCCCATCTCAGGGT
>CAUYON010041105.1:0-52397 GCA_963573935.1 Arctocebus calabarensis
GGCACCTGTAGTCCCAGCTACTTGGGAGGCGGAGGCAGGAGACTCGCTTGAGCCCAGGATTTAGAGGTGGCTGTGAGCTGTGATGCCACAGCACTCTATCTAAGGGTGACAATTTGAGGCTCTGTCTCAAAAAAAGAAGGCCAATGACCTCTGTGGACATCCTGGATCGCTGTGGGAAGGGTAGGGTGACTGTGACACATCCCAGTCCTGGCCACCTTGCTAGCTCTCCTTGCACACACAAAAGGGCATGAAGCCAGGACAGAACTGGGATAATGATACAGACAGAGCACAGTACATATGCTCTGTGCATACATGGTCAACAGGAGGCAGAGCGGCCTCTTTTCCTGAAGTTCTGAGGTTGCATGTGCAGGGCCCTTTTATAGTGATTTCTCAGGTAGAATTCTTAGAGATCATCAAACACACTTGTCCACTCTGCTACATGTTCTTACTCTCATCTGTAGAATTTGGCCCTCCCCAGCACCCTAGACACCCTATGGAATAATGTAAGCAGGGAAGCTCTGCAAGTATCAGCTGTTCCAAGAGCCTTGATCTCTTCCATTCTCATTGCTTATGAAGGTGGAAGCTCCAATTGTAATGATCAGAAAGAAATCTCACTGCTTCAAATATAATGACCAGAAGGAAATCTCACTGCCCTACATATAGTGACCAGAAAGAAATCTCATTGCTCCAAACATTAATGACCAGAAAGAAATCTCACTGCTTTTCTTTGCCACAGTTCAAACCTACTGATGATGACTGAATGTGCTAACTAGATAATTGCTTGCTATTGGAAAATGGGCTGGGGGTGTGAGGAAGTAACTGTCAGTGACTTGGGAAGGTTTGGCAGAGATGACAGAATTAGAGAACCACAAGAAATAAAAGCACCATTAAATCTGGGCTCCTATTCTAGCTGCGAGCCTTGAGCAGATTACTTGGTCGCTGGGAGCCTCCATTTCATTGTATGGGTTGGTAGAAGGTTGAAATGACATAGCCCATGTGGCAGTCCTCACAGACAAAATAGAACCAGAGGCACCTTCGGGTGAGGAGACTCCGTGACCTGCACCAATTTACAACTTTTGGAGGTAAGGCGAGATTTGAGGGAGCATTGGAAAGCTCACTCATGCCCATGACATCAGCATTCCAAGAGGGCAGCTGCTTTGATGAGCCAATTCCCATATTGCTGGCAGGGCACCATCAGTAACAATGCTATTGCACACAGACTGTATTGTGAGCATTTACAGTGACCTAACCCAGCATTTACAGGGACTGGTGTGAAGTTTCACTTTCTAGGAAACTTCACAACAGTCCCATAGGTGTGACTATTGTGATTCCTACCTCACAGATGATGACACTTTCAAGAAGTTAATTGATTTGCTCAAGGACACATTGCCTATATGTAGTAGAGCTGAGATTCAAATCCAGGGAAGTGATATGAGAGTCTACACTGTTAACCATTGCCTCCCAAAGCACTGATTTTGACTGAAGTCAACACAGTGATGGTGACCATAGCTATTGGTAAAAATGGTGAAACATTGGAAATGTTTAGCTTCCTACAATTTTTACGGTGAAATTTATGTGAAGCATATTTTCACCTAGAATGCATGTGATCTCAAAACTAAAAAAAATGCCTGTAGAAAGGGTATTTTGAATTGCACAGTATGAGTTCTTTACCTTTCCATATTTATTGGTCTTAGAATGAATAGGAGGTATTTGAGGAAGGAAGCCCTATACAACCCAGAGTTCTACTCTGGCTTGATGGCCTGCTGGGAATGATAGGTCAGATGGTAGACAGGCTCAGAGGCTGAGTAAAAAAGTTCCAACTTTGTTGGAGTGAAGAATTTTATGAGAGACCAGATGAGATGAACTATGTTCCACTGGTGCTGGACAGCTGGGTGAAGGAGAGGACAGAATGAAGACAGGGGCTGGTGAGAGGGCTGCTGTATGTGAGGATGAGGGCTGGGCTAGGGTTCAAGTTGAAGGTCTGAAAAGATGTGGATGCTGGAAATGGACTTGCTAATTAACTGGTACTGAAGTGGCAGAAGCAGGCACAGAAGTTTTCATAAACAAGTAAGAGAATTAAGAGGAAGAGGAGATAGTTTTGAGGACAAGAATATTCAGACTCAAATTTTAGGTGAGATGAGCACTAATTTGCAAAGTTAATAGGAATAGAAATAAAAGATATTGTGCCAGGACAGAAAATAATTCAGGCTCATGATAAGGTAGAGAAATGGGAATTGTAGCGTTTGGAATTAGAAAAGGTGGTGAGAGGGAAGGACTGAGAACCAGGAGATAATGTCAGCATCAGCAAGGTGAAGGCAGAGAGAAGCCCATGGATGCCACGGATGACATTTGGAGTAGAGTCAGGGTTCTCCAACAGGATGTATGTGTATGTGTTATACACACACATATATATAAATATCTATAAAAGAGATTTATTATAAGGAATTGGCTCATACGAGTACGGAGGCTAAGTCCCAACATCTGCAGCTGGCAATCAGGAAACCCAATATGTAATGCCAGTGAGAGTCCAAACACCTGAGGATGGTATAAATTTCAGTCCAAAAAACCAGCACTTAATACCCAAGAAGAGCCAATATTTATACAGTTCAAGTTTGAAGGCCAGAAAAAAAAATCAATGTCCCAGAGGAAATAGTAAGGCTGAAGGAGTTTCCTCTTATTCAGCCTTTTGTTGTACTCAGGTCTTCAAATGACTGGGTGAGGCCCACCCACACTGGGGAGCACAACTTGCTTTACCCAGTCTACCAACTTAGATGTTAATCTCACCCACAAACACCCTCAAAGACATACCCAGGACATGGGTGGCCAAATGTCTGGGCACCCTTTGGCCCAGTCCACTTCACACATAAAACTAATCATCCCAAGCGCCACAAAGTTTGCTCATTTGAGGCTAAATAATAAATGTGTGGTGGGAAAAAGACACAGGAAGAAGCAAACCACCCACTTGGGAGTGTTAGCAGCCAAACAAGAGGCAGAGAAATAACATACTGATCTGAAGGGGCAGCAGGGTCAATAGACATTTCTTTAAATGATAAAGGAGACCTTTTCAGTTGATTCTTCTCTGCTAATGTGGGTGGACATTCATTCTGTCATTCTTTTTCCCTCAGAAGATTGTTAAATTGAATATACAATTTCCCATTCTAATTATATTTGCCCAAAGGTAAGTTTAAGGTAGTTTGCATTTTTGGCAGGCAGGCAGAAGCCAGTAGGTCAGAAATGCTCTGGGGCAAAGGGAAAATCCAGCTCATGCTCAAAAATGTGCTACGGATAAAGATGTATGCTGCTTGCAAAGATAATCAAAGTTCATGGTTCTGTTTTATTCATGGCTCTTCATAACTGATGCACAATGGATCTGTTTCTTGCCAGCATGTTGGCCGTCTAAAGTTTCACTTAACAAATACAGGTAAGTTAACCTTTCGGGCATTGGTGTCAAATGGGTCAGAAGGAGAAAGGAGAACATTTTGGTCAGCTGGATCCATGGAGAGTTGGCTAAGGCTCAATGACGTGTCCTTGCACTGGTCCTCATCTGATCAATGCAATGCTCATAATGGAAGAATTGAGACTCTGTGAAACCTTACGGCTAAATGAGGATGAAATCCTTTTTGAGCTTGCTGACTATTTGCTAGAACCCCAGGTTCCTATTTTATCAGTGCTGCCTCCATTTGCTCCCATATCTCTGCTCTCAAACAGATCCTACATAGGCAGCTGGGCCTGAGCACGCAGCCCTGCTGAGCCTTCTTTCTGGAAAACACATTTCTTTCATCACTTGGCCTCTTAAAGAAAGCTATGCAAATAGTCTTTGCACAGTCCTTGGGTCCAGAAAGTCATGTGCAAAGTGTGCCTGTATCTATGCTCCAATATCCCCTGTAGGGTGGGTTTGCATGTTATGTAAGTTGCTGCTAAATGTGCTCATTAACTGTCAGTTTTCAACAGCTCCACTGTTTCCTTACTTTTATTTAAGAGATGGTCTTCTCTGTATTTCCAGTTGAGACCTAGTTGTTGATTTACAATGATACCAAATGTTTTTTCAGAGTTGTCACTATACACTATTATCATAAAACATATAAAATAGAGTATGGAGAGACATTTCTTTGCTTAATTTTTTTTTTCCTGTTTTTGGCAGGGGCTGAGTTTGAACCAGCCACCTCCCGCATATGGGGACGGCGCCCTACCCCTTTGAGCCACAGGCGCCGCCCTCTTTGCTTAATTTTTAAATAATAACTAAATATACTCAAATAATTGAACACAAGCATTTACTGAGCATCTATGTGTTTGGTATTAGGTTAAGTCCCATGGGATATAGAACAAATATAAGACATAACTTTTTTTTTTTTTTTTTTTTTGAGACAGAGTCTCACTTCATTCTCTGGGTAGATTGCCGTGACATCATAGCTCATAGTGATCTCAAACCCTTGGGCTCAAGAGATCCTCATGCCTCAGACTCCTAAGTAGCTGAAATTATAGGCATCCGGCTAATTTTTCCATTTTTAGTAGAGACAGGGTCTCCCTCTTGCTCAGGCTGATGTTGAACTCCTGAGCTTAAGCAATCCACCCACCTTGGCCTTCCAGAATGCTAGGATTCCAGGCGTTAGCCACTGAGCCCAGTCTATGAGACATAATTTTGACACTCAGGTTGACCACACACAAACTGGGGAAACAAAACCCATGCACCAGAAATGACAATTAGCTGTCCTGGGCTGGGTGCTGTGGCTCATGCCTATAATCCTAGCATTTTGGGAGACTGAAATAGGAAAGTCACGTAAGGACAGATGTTTGAGACCAGCCTGGGCAACACAGTAAGACTCTGTCTCTATAAAAAATAATTTAAAAAATTAGCTGGGCATTGTGGTGAGCACCTATAGTTCCAGCTACTTGGGAAGCTAAGGTGGGAGGATGGCTTGAGCCCAGGAATTTGAGGCTGCTGTGAGTTATGATTGGGCCATAGTACTCCAGCCTATGAACAAATCCAGACTGTCTCTAAAAAATATAAAAATAGAAACAATAACTGTTTTGGCTGGGTTGGCCATGGAAGGCAAATGTAAGAGGCTGAGAGGCAGGAGGGCATTTCTCCCCTGTTCTTATCCTGCTTCAGCCTCTCTGGGAAGGTCACATCCTTCCAGGACAAGAGCTCCTTCTGGGCCATTCCCCCAGGGTCACTGGCTCTGGTTCCCAGTATGTCCTTCCATGGTTCCTTCCACCCTTGGGGGAGTAACAGCTCCCTCTGTTGTTACTTACTGGGCAACTTTCCTGCTGTTCTCTTACCTCTGTCCACTTCTTTGTCAGTAGCCCCTTCTCTAATTTCTCATCAACTGTACCTCTAGGGGTAAACACTATTTCCTCCTGGGACCCTGAGGGATGCAGTGAAATTTATGAAGTTGCAGGTAGAGGGTTGCTTCACTTGTTAGTAAAGATTCTAACTGTCAACCAGAATAAACACTTGTTTGATAAAGGAGAAAGGAGTTAGCCTTTCCCAGCAGGAGAGGAAGAGGAACTTTTAAAGAAGCTAGACTACTTGACTACTTACAGAGAGAAAAAAGCAGGCGATTCAAGCAAATGAGTTGGCATTTTAGTGTAGACAAATCTGATCTGTACAGCTAATTTTTAGACTTTAAAAAGTTAAATGAATCCTTCTGGAGGCTTGAGCTTCCTGTCCTGTCACTTGTTTGAAAAGACAGCTACATCAAAGTCCTAGGCACCAGAATTCCCCAGAACCCAAACTTCACAGCCATGCTGGGGGATACCTCAGATCCTCAATTAGGAGAAAGAATGGAGGTGAGCAAGGAACCCCCCCTCCTGCTTTAATTACTCCTGCCTTAATATTCTTTTCAAAGCTTTGCTAATTGAAATTAAACAGCTGCCACGTTTGGACAGGGACAAAAAAGAATCCATTTTTCAGCTTTCTCTGATTTAATAGAGACTGACAGTCTGTGAAGAAACCAGGGTCAATTTGACTCCCTTGGCTACTGGGTCTCCAATGGTTGACTCCAAACAAAACAAAGAGTATGCAGGAAGTGAAAATCTTTCCAGCTGGGAGTTCTCAGGACAAATGACACAATAAGTTAGTCTCATGGCCACTTCACTAAAATGATCCAGTAGCCAACTCTTCAGTAGCTCAAGATTATCAAGAGCCCTAGTACCATATTCTAGAAGGGGCTGGAAACATCAAAGATGAAAGAAAAAATTCCTGCCAAGTGGATTGTTTGCTAGGTAACTCATTTTATAGGTAGTGAATAGTGGTAAGGGGTGGTTTTATCACCTTAGAAGCCAGATTAGTAAAAGGATACTAAAGGAAAAAGAAATTCTACAATGCACTTAAGGGTGTGCTGAGCGCTTTCAGAGAATTTGTCTTATTTAGTTCCTGTGGCAAAATAGGGACTCAGGTCTTCTGAACCAATGAGAAGCTAGGGGGCTTATGTCTGTGTGAGGTGAGGGTGATGTGGATGAAGGGCTGGATAAAAATCATGACAGAACAGCTGGCCTTCCTCCTCACTCTTGGTCTCAATGCATGGAACACTAGCACCAAGGAATCTACCCTCCAGGCAGAAAATCAGAAGTTCCTTCCCTGGATAAAGTAGATGGCCCTAGACTTCCTTGTAGTATTATTCTCTGATGACTTTAAAGGGAAGACATTTGTTCACAAGCCCTGCTCCCACTCCCAAAGAAAATACCCTCTGTTTAGAATCTCACATTTAAATAGAGTAACAGGCAAGGATTTTTGAGGAAAACCCCTGAAATGAAAGGAAGCAAAAATAGACAAATAAAAAGAACAAACATGAAGGAAACAGAGATAACATAGTGAGCAGGAAAAAAAAAACTTAAAAAAAAGAAACAACCTCCAGTTTATATCTTTAGACAGATTTGAGGACAATTAGAGAATAAGAAGATGTTCTTAGAATTTAAAAATAGAATTTTGAAAATAAAAACTGTGGTGAAAGAGTTGGAAGATAACATCAAGAAAATATCCCAGAAATTATAGCAAGAGGCAACAGAAAACATGAGAGAGCAGATAAGAGACATAAAGGATAAATCTTTCTAGGAGAGGCTGGCAATTAATGGTCTACGTGCCAGATGCAGCCCATGGCCTATTTTTGCACATCCCTTAGCTAAGAATGTTTTTTCTTTTTTAAGTTTGAAAAGGGTTGCATTTAAAAAGAAAATAAAAACAAGAAAAAGAATATAATACTGAGACCATTTGTGGCCCACAAAGCCTAAAATATTTAGTATCTGGCCCTTTACAAAAAACATTTACTCACTCCTAATCGAGATGGTCCAACATCCGACCAATAGGAATTCTAGAAAGGGAGAGGAGGTAAAATGGAAAGAGGAAGCTATTAAAGAAAATATACAAGAACAATCCCCCAACTTCAAGGACATGAACCTCAGCCTGAAAAGGTACATGGAGAACCCAGCATGATGAAGAATACTGGGCCTTACTCAAATAGTATCATTTTGAAATGACAGAACATCTGGGATTAAAAAAAAAAAGGATCCTGAAAGTTTTCAGAGGAGATAGAAAAACAGGTCACTTATGGAGAGGCATCTTAATAGCTATTATTGATGCTAAAAGAAAATAGAACAAGGCCTCAGAAATTCTGGTGGAAAGTAATTTTTAACTTTGAATTCTATACTTGGCCAAGCATAAGGGATATTAATATAAAGACAGGTCAGACATAAAAAAGACTTAGAAAATGTACCTTACCAGTACCTGTGTTAGGGAGCACCACCTGCAGACGTGCTCCCCTAGAATGAGAGAGGATAAACCAAGAAAGGAGATGTGGGATCCGGGAAACAGAGCCCACTCAGAAAGTGTGAAGGGAACTCTCAGGATGTCGGCTGAGAGCAGGCCTGGTGATTAGCTGGTCTGAGAACAAGAGAGAGCAAGAGCTGGTGGGGGCAGGTGCGGTAGGCATCTTTTAGCCAACAAGAGGCTTCCAGTGAACTCAGTCTCTTGTAGTCATTCTCTCTCTAATCCCCTCCTCTTGAGCTGGACCTGGTTACTTGTGTCTATTGATAATAAAAAGAATGTAGTAAAAGTGATAGGGTGTTACTTCCAATCTAAACTTTAAATATGAGAGTATTTATTTATTTATTTATTTTCTGAGACAAAGTCACAAGCTGTCACCCTGGGTAGAGTGCCGTCACAGCTCACAGCAACCTCAAACTCCTGGACTTAAGCAATCCTCCTTCCTCAGCCTCCTGAGTAGCTGGGAGTAAAGGTGCAAGACATCATATCCAGCTAAATTTTCTATTTTTTGTGTAGACAGAGGTCTTGCTATATTGTCCAGATTTGCCTATAACTCCTGGCCTCAAGTGATCCTCCCACCTCAGCCTCCCAAAGTGCTAGGATTACAGCCATGAGCTACCACACCTAGCCTTACAATTAATAACATTATAATTGCCCTTTCTGCTGGAGATGCCATCTTCCAGTAATTCACCAAAATGACAAACACAAAGGGAAAGAAGAGAGGCACCCGATACATGTTCTCTATGCCTTTTAGAAAGAACATGTATCTCACCTTATTTTTTGCCACATATATGTGAATCTACAAGAAAGGTGATATTGTAGTCATCAAGGGAATGGGTACTATTCAAAAAGGCATGCCACACATATGTTACCATGGCAAAACTGGAAGAGTCTACAATGTTGTTACCCAGCATGCTGTTGGCATTGATGTCAACAAACAGGTTAAGGAAAAGATTCTTGACAAGAGGATTAATGTTCGTATTGAGCATATTAAGCACTCCAAGAGCTGAGATAGATTCCTATAAAACACATGAAGAAAAATGGTCAGAAAAAGAAGGAAGCCAAAGAGAAAGCACCTGGGTTCAACTGAAGCACCAGCCTGCTGCACCCAGAGAAGCACATTTTGTGAGAACCAACGGAAAGGAGCCTGAGCTCCTGGAATCCATTTCCTATGAATTCATGGCATAATAGGCATATAGCATAGCACACAAGAGAACCAAGAGAACCAATAGAACAGGAACATAAGTTACTGGAACCTATTCCTTGTGAATTCATGGCATGATAGGCCTAGCAAGCTTTGTCACATTCAGTGGAAAGGCGCCTCCCCAAGCTTCTGGAACCTTTTCCCTATGAATTTATGGCATAATAGATATTAAAAATAAAAGGCTACTATAAAAGGATAACATTATAATTACATTAAAAATAAAATACTCTTTACTATAATTTCCATATCGATGATTGATTCTCTCAGGATGCTTTCATTGATTTTTATGTATGTCAGAATTTACTTGTTCATCAACAATGTGAGGGGCTTCTTTGCTGAATCAGTTAACAGTTTTCAAATATTGGAAGAATATTTCCTCAATATTTTGTGCTATTGACCAAGTCATGGCTACAGATACAATATGCTTTTAATTAATCTAGACTACTAATACTTGATAACTTTTAGAAAGCTCTAGGAAATAAAAAAAAGCAATAAATAAAACCCTGATTTGTAGTGTTTGCAATTTCTATGGTGCAAATACCTCCATCATGGTCAATTTCAAATTATCAAAATGACACCACCATGTACAGAGTCAGGAAGAAATGCACAGTAGCCGCCACCATACAGTATTTCCCACTCACAGTACAAGAGGCATAAATAACCACAGACATATGGAATGGTAGAAGGTAGCCAAATAGGAAGTAATGAAATTTGAATAATTACAGGTTGAGTATCCCTATTCTGAAAATCTGAAAACCAAACTGCTTTAAAATCCAAAACTTTCTGAACACATGCAAGATGCCACAAATGGAAAATTCCACACTGGACCTCGCATGATGGGTTGCAGTTGAAACGCAGGTATACAGCCAAGAAGGTGACATTGCTAGTCCCACAGAGGAAGCACCTATGGATTATACAGTGAAAGTGTGTTTGGGCTTATTGAAAATGTAGGTGGTGTGTATTCATAACAGAACAAGAAATCATGTCAGCTTATAAAATCAAAGAGATACTTCTAACATAAAAACTGTTGTCTATGAGGTAGATGACTCTAGAGGAGAAATTTTGATTTACTTATTTATTTTGGGACAGAGTCTCACTCTCTTGCCCTGGGTAGACTGCCATCATCACAGCTCACAGCAACCTCAAACTCCTGGGCTCCAGCGATCCTCTTTCCTCGGCCTCCTGAGTAGCTGGGACTACAGGCGCCTGCTACAATGTCCAGCTAGTTTTTCTCTTTTCAGCAGGGACAGGGTCTTGCTCTTGCCTTAGGCTGGTCTCAAACTCGTGAGCTCAAATGATGCACCCACCTTGGCCTCCCAGAGTGCTAGGATTACAGGCATGAGCCACTGCATATAGCCTGGAAGAGACATTTTAAAAAGCCACCCAGCAGAATGCTTCCACCTCCCTAGAGGACTCACGTTTTGGTCCCTCAACTGCTTCTGTTATCTCTTCTCATCTCAAAAAATAAAATACAGTGGACAGTAACCTTCTAATCAAAACACAGCATCGTAGGTGGGGACTGAAAGCAGCAGTTGTCTGTTGCTGCTATTGTTCCGCAGATGGTACAGGTTCTGGTGATGCTGCTGGCTGCTTAGTGACCCTGAACACATTATTTTTCCCCTGTATTAATGATATGTCATTTTTTTTTTACTGTTAAGGAGTTATATGTGATTAAGCATAAGAAAATGATTGTTTCTTGGTAGCGGATACATTCAGAGTCAGAAATGAGGATGATGCCAAACCACAGGGCATCACCTGTGGTTTGCCCACAAGGGCGGCTGAGACAGCGATATCTTTGCTTTCTAACATGTCAATGTATACAAAAATTGTTTCATGAAGAAAATTGTTGGGTGGTGCCTGTGGCTCAGGGAGTAGGGTGCCAGTCCCATATGCCAAGGGTGGCAGGTTCAAGCCCCAGCCCTTGCCAAACTGCAACAAACCTGCAATAATAAAAAAAAAAAAAAAGAAAAGAAAAGAAAATTGTTAAAAATAGTGTATAAAATTACCTTCAGTTTGTGTGTATATATAAAAACATAAAGAAGTTTCATGTTTAGACTTGGGTTCCATTTCTAAGCTGTCTCATTATGTATGTGTAAATACTCCAAAATCGGAAACACTCCTGGTCCCAATCGTCCAAAGGCTACTCAACTTGTTTTACATTTGTTTTTCCTTTACTTTGTTTGTATTTAATGATATATTTACGTAATTTAATTTTTAATCATGTCTGTGTTTAAAAATCAGCTTGCGAAAATTTAACAAGTCAGTCTTATACGTGGTAATGAGTCTGCTCTGGCAACCACTAAGATGAAGTATGTCTCCTCCACACCTGGCCACCAAGACACGCAGCATAAACCTTCATTGACTCTCTCTTCACTCCTTGGCCAAACAGAGAGTCCAGTAGGGGACACCAAGAATGCCTTTGGGGACAGCAGAGCCTGCATCTCTGAGTTACCAGGGAGATAACCAGAAGTGCCATCCTACTAAAAATATCTGCCTTAAACACGATGTGAGTAAGAAATAAGGGCAGATGTGGTGACTCATGCTTATAATCCCAGCACTTTGGAAGGCCAATGTGGGAAGATTGAATAAATTTTCGTCATGTCAAATCTCTGAAATTTGATGTTATTTGTTATAGCAAAACCTATTATGACTATTACACTTTGCTAGAAATGTTAAAAATTATAAAACAAAATGAGAGGCTTATTTAATGACAGCATAAAAAATAACTCTAAAATGCAGTGGTCAATACTAGAAATAATAGTAATGTTATTTATCATATCCAAAGCCAAGCATTTTCAACATCATACCTAAAACTATGAATATTACCCTTGCCTTCCCATCTTACTTTCTTTCACTGGTGATTTCTGTTCTTTCTCCTTGCAAATCCAGAGCTTAAAAATATCTCAAACACAGTTTCTCTGACGTCAGAGCTCCAATGGTACCGTATTAATTTACTTGACAAATGTTTGAAGCCAGAGGCCAGAATCACACAGTTGTAGTTGAATTGATGCTATTGGTCAGAAGGCTTAAAAAAAAAATCCTTCAGCTTTGAGATAATGCTTGAAAGATCCTGTTTTAATTGTAAGACTACTAGGTATTTAGGCCCACATCTGGATAGAGAATCCTATCTGAACCAATTAGCCTCTAAAGCTAAAACTCTGTGGTCTTTTCTCAGGGAATATTCTGACAATACTTGCACTAAGCACAAGGAATTAGTGGGGAAAACCTTTGAAACATCCTTTAATGAAAATTAGAAATGTCCAGCAGAAAATCAATGGAGTCTACCAGAAAATAGAAATGCCCTGAGAAACTGTTTTTCCCAGGTTGAAGGATTTTAAAAAATTTTAAATATAAATATCTAATCCTCAAGTTGAATAGTTCTTTAAAATTTCAAATATCAGCATCTAACCTAGTTTGTGAAACGTTCCAGAATGGAATGAAGCAAACACATTCCTGCAGATGCCTTATCCCTGTGTTAATTTGCCAAATGTTCCCTGGGCATCTATCATATGCAAGGTGCACACCAGCTGTGTTGAGGTGACAGTGGTACCTAAACCTTCATGAGAGGAGGTGGTGCACAACTGCTATATGGGGAAAGGGGAAAAAGGCATTGTTGACTTAGGACATGGCTCTGACATGGGCATGACATATTTGAGAATGGGATAATATATCAGGGGGTCAAATGACATGAAAGTCCCTCATGACACGCTGAGGAATGAAAAAAATCAATTAATTATTTTAAATTAGGTAAAAGTTATATATCTTTGTGGCATACAACATGATGTTCTGATACAGATATACATTGTGAAAGCTAAATCAATCTATTTAATGTATATATTATCTCACATACTTTTTTTTGGTGGTTAGAACACTTAAAATTTAACCCTTTGCAATTCTCTGATATGCAGTATATCATTACAGGACATAATACTGAGGATATGGACTGTGCTCTATACATAAGGAGGAGAGAATTAGCATAGGGCCTTTTGCTTACATTAGAAAGACAGTGCTCTGGCACTGTGAGAACTGTAGGCAGAAGACAGTTGTGAAGCTCTTGCATTAGTCTAGAGCAGTGCTTTTTCAACCTTTTTAAAAATCTCATGGCACACTTGAACCTACAGTTAAACTTCCAAGGCACACTTAAATTATGTTGATCAAAAAGAGTTAAATAAAGAATATACTTACTGTGCTATGAATGTCTTTAAAAATAATTTAATTAATGATCTTTACAAATTTTTGAGGCAACCCTAAGATCCTCTCACAGCACACCAGCAATCTGTAGTATGCTAGTTGAAAAATCACTGGTCTAAGTGATTGATGAGTTTGAAGCAGGACTGTGGGAATGGGAGAGAAAAGGTGGCCATGAAGGCGTAGGCAGGTATAACCACAAGACTTGCTCACTGATTGAACATGCATGTGTTGGGTGGCTGTGAGGAGGGGGTTGCCCTGCAGGAGATCCCCATGTCTGGAGCCTATGGGACCTGATTGGTGGGTCCCAAACAGGTGGAATATTAAGCCACCATTGAAAATGATGTTTGAAATAAATTCGTTATTCATGTTACTCTAGATGGGAAATAAGCAAGGAAACATACACTCAGTTTTGGAAACACTGAGTGGGAGAGGCTACAAAGAAGATCCAGATAGAGGTAGGATACCCAGGTGATGTGAGATTTGAGGCTGACATTCCAGAGAAAGAAGAGGAATGAGATACAAATCTGGAGCCATCAACAAAGAGACAATACGGGCATTTATGGAAGAAAGCAGAGAAGTGAGAACCAGGGTGCCAAGGGAGAGATACTTCCTCATTTTTCCATTTTGTGGTTAAGTCAATTTAACACATATTTGCTTAGTCTCTGCCACATACCAGGAGAGGGACCCAGATCTTGGCTGTGTTGGGATTCACAATCTTGATAGAACACTAGCAAAACAGACTTCAATTTAACTGAAACATTATCCAAAGAAGAAACTTAGGGAGAAATTTCAAAAATGCTTTTAAATCTGCCAGCTTAGCTAATATTTTTTACAGTCGTAATACTCCATATTATTGCAAGATTGAAGAAATAAGACACATTCATGTATGACTGTTGGAAATGAACTGACATTAATTCTTTGGAAATACATATGAGTCTTTAAAAGAATTATACTCTTTAAAACAGTAACTCCAGATTTTGTGTAGTTTACTTACTTGCATATGATTTCTTTACACGTAAGTCTGTAAAGAACTATCTTGTTCATTTTTATCTAAAACAAACTATTTTCTATAGGTAAAATTCATTTTCACCTAATTTACTTTGTTTAGCTTTCTGTTTAACTTAGTACATTTTTACTAAAAAACAAAAAACAAAGAACAAAAAAACCCAACAATAACTCCTGGGGCTATTCCAAAGGAACGAATTCCTAATTTAAAAAAGCGACAACACAACTTTCTGTACAAAAATGTCCATCACAAAGTATTTGTGAGAATTAGTGTAGATGCCCAGCTGTACTGGAGTGATGTAGTAAATTACGACAATTCTGCTAGGTGGAATATTAAGCCACTATTGAAAATGATGTTTGAAATAAGTTTGTTACTAATGTTATAATGTTCAGTGGGAAAAAATGACAATTGGTATCATTACAAATGCATAAAATAAAACCAAAAGCCCATAAGCAGGAAAAAAAAAGTCTACACAGTGCCCCCCAAATCTCCATACACAGGAAAATTATAACAAAGGATATCTTGGCATGTGTTTGCCATGAGTGGGAGAGGAGGCTTTGTGTGCATGTAGAAAGAGAGGGCTGACTCAGAAAGAATATTTTGTAAAATTTTGTAATGAATATTTTGTAAATAAAGGTACATTTAGCTATGATTTCCCATTTTCTCCATGTTTGGTGACTTTTAGGATACTGTGTAGAAGGAAAACATACCATGATTTGCAGTTGTTTTTTTTTTGGCTGGGGCCAGGTTTGAACCCACCACCTCTGGTATATGGGGCCAGTGCCCTACTCCTTTGAGGCACAGGTGCCACCCATACACCACGATTTGAATACAGGTATCTTTAGGCAGTAGGGTTTGGTTTTCTTATTCTTTCTTGATTCATTTGATTTGATTCATTCTTCTGCATTTTCCAAATTTGACTCATTCTTTTGCATTTTTCAAATTTTCTATATAAATATTCAATGACTATTTGATCAGAAAAATAAGCTGTAGCAAATACAGAATTAAGAACGATGAACTTAATGGAGACTCATTGGAATTGAAAGGCATCTTCGAGGGCTCAGAGACAGTGCTGGATACTCTCCCCCAGGCTTTGAAGACTTGAGGAACCAGCACTGCAGCCCTGTGGATCTGGTGCCTCAGGTCTTGCAAAGACATTCAGGGGACCCAGGGCTTTGAACAAACGGCCAGATGGTAATAACACACCCCTTGAGCTGTTTCTTCCACTTGCATTTTCCCCTATTTACTGTCTGCTTTAGGAAGGGTGAGATCACCTGGTAAAGTACCCTCTGGACATCTTCACTACTGACTGCTCCCCCTTAACTCTGTTTCCTGGGGATTGAGGCTCCCCCCTCCAGCTGCAGCCCCTCAGCCCAGAATAGTCCAGCAAGAGCACAGGTGGGGGAGGGTATCAGGGAGCGTGCAATTGCTCCGAGACACTCCAAAAGCCCGTAAAGTCTGAAAGGTTACGTAAAGTCTGAAAGGTTACGCAAAGACTGAGGCATGAAGAGTGAAAATTCTCCTTTCAACAATAATCTCCCTCCCCTCATCTCTTCTTAAAATAGAAAAAAAAAAAAGGGTGCAAGATGACATTAGGCACTTTAAAATATGCAAAATTAGGAGTTGGTACAGACCTCATTAACACCCGCCTCCAACATCATTAAGATGTTTCCAAGAAAATTAATTGAGAGACTCATTAAAAATAAATTAAGAAAAATGTGTTGCAGAGCGCCTGCACTCAGCTCATAAATCACAGCTCAGAGCTCCAGCCCGCTGCTCCGGCAATTAACTCCAACCTATTTGTTTTATCCTGACTGTGAAAATTAGAAAGCAGATGTGGAGATTAGATTAGGGACGTCTGTCAAGCGGAACTTGGAGTGAATATTTTAGGATACAAAATGGAAACCAGGAAAACAAAGACAGCAGAGATTTCATTCTGAGGGGCTTGTCTTTGAAAAGTGACAGGCAGATGAAGGGTGTTGGAGGGAGGCTGTGGGGAAGGAACACATACTCTAGGAGGGAGGAAGGGGGAGAGAAAAGAGCAGACATTTAAACTATTCTGACCAGGAATCACACAATACATTTGCATTATAAATATAAACAGTTACACATCTCAGGAAAGCTGGCATTGAGACATAAAATAGATGTTCCTGATGATACTCGCTATGTCATACTTTAATGTTTAGACATATAATCATTTGGTCTAATCATTCAAAACAGTTGCTGGACTCCTGCAGTATACCAGTGTACCAGTGATAGCTACATGTTCCTCCATGGGACGTGAGATATGCCAACTTCCTCCCCATATCCCTTATTTAACAACAAATAGCCAACAATTATTGAGTAGCAGTAACTCTGCTGGGCTCAGTCATGTATGTTATTTCATTTAACTTTCAAACTCCAAAAAAGAAAACCATTTTACAAGATGTGAAGACTGAGGCTTAAAGTTAAGTGATATGCCTGGGAGTCACTCAGCCAGTAAATGTCAGGGTAAGGGTTTCAAACTGTAGACCAGTATAGCCCTTAGCCTTTATTCATTCAAAAGTATATTTTGGGTCACTGTCTTTTTTCAAACCTCAAACTGGAAAGCTTTTTGTTCTTCCTGCCCTTCTTTCTTTATCTCTTTCTTCCACAAATGTATTTATTGCACACCTGCAATATGGCAGGCATGGCACCAGCTCTGGGGTTATCAAATGGTGGCTGTGTAGTTTGGGCAGACAAGAGCCGGTTAAGTCACTGCACACATGAGGACTGCCACAAAGAACACAGTGTAGCTCTTCCCCTAAGCGGCTGGAGGTGATCTGTGAAAATGGTTCACTATTCACTTGACCCAGAAAACCCCACAAAGTCATGCAAGTCCAGAGGTTCAAATCTTCATATTCACTTTAAGAACACATGTGAAACTGCCCAGGCCACGGAGGGAATGCATATACAAAAAGTCACCAGCTATCTGAAGGATGTCAGTTGAAAGAAACTGTGTCTCATTCTGATGTTACAATGGTGGAGTAGGTGTGCCCAGGCCAAACAGTGGGGCTGGACACAGGGTTGGTGGCCCAAAAAGAGTGCTGAATTTTTGCTGCACATGCTTAAAAATGCAGAGAGGAATCCTGAATGTAAGGGTTTAGATGTAGATTCTCTGGTCATTGAGCATATCCAGGTGAACAAAACACTCAAGATGCATCGCAGAACTTACAAGAGCTCATGGTCACATTAACCCCTACATGAGCTCACCCTGTCACATTGAGATGATCCTTACTGAGAAGGAACAAATTGTTTCCAAACCAGAAGAGGAGGTACACAGATGAAAATGATATGCCAGAGGAAACTAAGAAACAAAATACAGCACAGGAACAGATGCAACATAAAATAAATGCAAATAACAGTAAAAAACAAAACAAAACACAAACAAGAAGTACACAGTGTGAAATGGAACAGTGACTGTGCCTGTCACTGGGGTCATTTATTGAATGCCTACTGAGCACCCAGATGTTGGACTATGGCTTTCCTGCTTACCAGCTGTGAGATGTTTGTTAAGTTACTTACATTCTCAGTTTCCCTGTCTGTAAAATGGGGATAGTATTAGTACTTACCTCAGAGGTTTTGTTTTGCTTTTTTTGTTGTGGGGGACAAAATGGGAAAATCCATGAGAAGCCCTTAGCAAAGTGCCTGACTCAGGGTAAGCGCAGAGTAAATGTCAGTGGTTATTATTTAAAGGTGACATTTAAGTTGGCTCTTAAAGGAGCAGCAGGAATTCAATCAGAATTCTGTATCTGGGGACAGTTGAAGCCTTATGGGTGGCATTTAAAATTATTTGGATCTTTCAAGTAAAAGGGGGAGTGGAGAACCTTGGGCATTAATAAGGAGCAAGCCAGCTTGTCACGACACACAGCCTCACTGAGGGAGGGATGTGCAGCTCTGGGCCGTGAATGAGCCTGCTGTGTAGCAACGCAAGAAGTGGGTGGCAGCTTCGCTTCCTGTTCTCCAAAGCATTTTAGAGGCACTGGGGAAAAAAGTCTCCCGTATAAAGGAGGAGTGTTAATGTCAAGAAAGTGCATCACATCACAGCATTTCCACGCCTCCTTCCACCTTGTCTAGGGAACTGCTGTGGATCAGTAGTCAGTGCAGCGGCCTCAGTAATCTTTGGAAACTCAGTGACAGTACAGTGGATTGCATTTCATTTTTCACTTTGTTTTCATCTAATTTTTAAAAGACTGAGCATATTCTTGATTGCAGATATGTTGGCCCATCCTTACCTGCAAGGCTGTAATAAACTAGACGATGCCAATATTCAAACTGACACTCAGCCAGATGTTCTGATATGGTCTTAACTGTTATAGCTGGTAAGCTATAACTTACCAGCTCACATTCCTTGTGACTAGTTGGTGATGTGCTCTAAAGAATTATTCAGTATTTTGAATACAAGGCTAGACCAATGTAATGTTTGAAATCCATGAAATATGAGAATGAAATATTTCCTGGTTAGTAGGTCACTAGTCCAAATCAGAAGTGAGGGCCAACAAGCTGGCTCTAGTGAGTATCCCAGACACAATAAGGCCTAAAATTAGTAGACCAACAAAGGCATGGTGATGGGGCTGAAGGATAGTCCTGGGCACTGGGAACCCATCAGGGGAGGAAGCTATAGGAGCTACCCTCTGAAACTGCAAAGATTATTCTGAAAGAAATGCAATCATATTGGAAAATTATTAGCTAACACTAGAAATTTCCTTCTTTAAAGTTCCTGTCTCTAGCTTAAAGCTTAGAGATCTACTGAAGGGCAAATACCAGGGAAGGATAACATTGTAACCTCTTAGCAGACAGGATAAATTTCACTCCCTTTCCAGATGACAGATTTTGACAGTGGAAAGGAAGTAAATACAGTGACCCCGGACAGCACAATAGAGGTATTGCACTGAGCTCTCCAAAGCTGCAAAAATAAAGCCAAGCTATTTCAGAAATTTTCCAAGGGCTGGGCTGTTGTTGATGGAAACACTTGAGAAGTAGCATCTTCACCTCTGTCTCCTCCTTGACCTATGTCCACCAGGTGCCATGTTCCATGGATTCTCTGTCCTCCATATCCATCTATCCTTTACATCTCCGCCCTTCTGCCCACCCTACTTTGACTTTCACTCATCAGGCCTCTTTCAACAGCTTCTTAGTGAGCTTCCCCTCCTCCAGTCTCTCCCCCTTCACTCCACTGACATATACTTGTCAAACAGCCTAGATGAAATCATGTTACACCTCTGCCCCAAGTTTTTGATAGCCATCAAATAAAGTTTAAGCTTCTCAACATTGCCACCTGGAATCTGGCCACAAGTGATCTTTTTGGGCATATCTCTCATGGTTTCCTCCTTTTCTAATTACACACCTTTCTGATTCTTGCCCAACCATACTATTCTCTACTCCCCAAGCAAACCCAGTGTGTCTCTGTGCCTTTCATTCCCCCTTCCTCACCTCATCTCCATCTAAAAAAATTTAACCTCTTCTTCAAAGCCCAGCCAAATGCTCATTTCCAAAAAGCTCCTATGACCTTGCCCTCTTCCAAGCCCCACCTCAGAGAGAAGGAATTTACTTTTAAAGTTTGAACAGTACCTGCCACTACTTATTGAATGTCTAAATAATTGCTCATAGCAATTATCCCATTGTTTCTAACACCTCAACTGGTTGCAATACCTAGATTGATCTGTCACCTCACTAGATTCTAAGCTTCCTGAAGACAGATACATCATTTGTGTCCCCCACAGAAACCATATCTTGCACATTGTATGGGCTCCTTAAATTTTGTTACACTTTACTTACACCTTATTTTATTCGCTCTGGGTTATTTACATAAACAAACATATAGTTCTGCTTTTAATAATGAATTAATGGCACCATAGATTAATTTACTTGTGAGACACAGTGGTGGAAGTGAAACTATCTCCTCAATTTCTGGTCCAATATTCTTTGATCCATTATACTTTATCCATATGCCAACATTCCTCAAAGAACTAGAAGACTTCAGAATAGTTACTTGTTTAAACAAAAGAAGATAGCCGACTGGAGAGGTGACATTGGAGCGGAATGAACCATGTGTTATCCCCATAGACCAAATGACGCACAGAAAGTATCAGTGCTGGTCATGCACGAGATACCTTGTTCCACTTTGTCTCTGAGGTCAAGCTGACCACCTTGGGTCACTCTTTTATCTCAGGATAGCAGGGAAATTTAGAAGCCAATAGCCTCTCACAAAATCCTAGAAGCTCCTGTGTAGACATAATCCTCCCCATATAGCTTATAGATGCTAGAGAAGCAGTCCCATTTTGAGACATCAGACCGGGTTGTAGAAGAATAAATCACCACAGTGTGTTCCTTCACCACACACACACACACACACACACACGCGTGCACACACACAAACCCCAGTGGCAGTAATATGTGGGTCTTCCTGGGCCAAAGTGTTTCCCAGTTACCTATAATGACTCTCTGAGACGCCCTGCCCAACTTCTTCCTGTCAGTGCTGTATTTCCATTGACTGGTCATTTCTAGTTGGAGGATGTATCCTGCACTGTGTAATCCATCCTCTCTGTTGACTACATATTTTCATGCTTTATTATCCAATTGGACTGGCCAGGCTTTGTGAGTAGTGCCTGAGTATACCCCTGGGAGTTCTGTGGTTACTAGATTATTCTGGACTGTGGCTGTCTTTCAGTATCTCTCAGGTATTATCCAGTGTTTTGAGTAATAATAATTAGAGCAATTAGCATGGCCAAGAGCTTTGGGCTGATTAATTCTCTTAAGCTCATATGCAGGTAAGAAAGGTTTTACTGCCCTAGTTCTGTCAGGGTCTAAATAGCACTGAGGCTTCCATTGCTTAGTCAAGCATTTCTGGGGTTAATTTTCATTAAAATGACCCTGACACTAATGACAAGTGACTGTTTCTGCCCCCATTTGCAATTTTATAATAATGTCCTTTTGTTTGCTTCTCACTAAAGAGTACAGAGACATTGCCCAAAGCTCACATTTGTCCCCATTACATATCATGTTTAATTTTAATTTTAGGATTATTTCTTTATAAGACCCTTGTCTCTCTTTTAGAACATAAAATATTTGAGGGCAAAAATTACATTGCTTTGGTAACTAGTACAGTAGGTAATGGGAATGATAAAACAAATAAACAATTCCTTATCTGAGCTAACAATATTCTAGGGATTCACAAAGGAACGTTTGGATTTGAATCTGGCCACCTTTTGTGAGTTCCTCAACCCCTTGATCTACATCAGCAAAAATGGGGATAGTAATGTTCACCTAATAGCCAAGACCCAATCAAAGAACCCACCCTCCCTAAATGCCCATGGAAATGTAACTAAACCAAGAAAAATTTCATATTTCTTTTATGCCCCTTTGCCTGATTTCATTTGCAGTAAAAAACCTATAAAATTTAGTGTTTTTAGGAATTATAAAGACTACTTAGCTTAATTTCCTCATTTAATAGGCAAAGAAACTGAGATTCAGAGAAGTTAACATCAAGGTTATGTGGTGAATAATTAGCACAGGCTGATTCCCCTTGCATCTTGCACATGTGATAGTCTGCATTGTTATTCTGGAAGATGTGCTAAAGAACTGATTTTTCCTGTTGAGGCTCAGGTGAGAGTGACCAATGACAGCAATTCACCTTGATTTTTTTTTAATAACTTTTTGTTATGCTTCCAACGATTAAAGGAAAAAATGTGCATTCTAGAAAATTTGGAAGTGTAAAAAAGAAAATTAAAATGGCCTACAATCTATTGCATAATTTTAACTTTTTAGTGTGTTTAATAAAATTGGGATGAGGCTCGGCGCCTGTGGCTCAATGGACACCTGAGCTGGCGGGTTCGAATCCAGCCTGGACCCGCCAAACAACAATGACAGCTGCAACCAAAAAAAAAAGGGCCGGGTGTTGTGGCAGGCACCTGTAGTCCCAGCTACTTGGGAGGCGGAGGCAAGAGACTCGTTTGAGCCCAGGAATTGGGGGTTGCTGTGAGCTGTAATGCCATAGCACTCTATCCAGGGTGACAGCTTGAGGCTCTGTCTCAAAAAAAAAAAAAAATAAAAAAAAAATAAATAAATAAAATAAAATTGGGATGATTCCATATACATTTTTGTACTTGAGTTTTTAAAAATTTGACATCATCCTATAGACATTTTCTGCATCTCATTAAACAGTCTTTGAAAATATGGTTCTAAAGGACTATATATCATTTTTTCATGTGGATTGATCATACATAGCTGGAAAGGCAGAATGGTGTGCCTATAACAGTCAGACAGACATGGGATGGAATCCCAGCCCCACCCCTTAATGACTGGGTTATTGCAAAACCAGCTACTTATCCTCATGAAGCCTTAGTCTTCACATCTGCAAAATATTGACAATACTTACCACATGTGGTTTCTATCAAGGTTAATTGATTAGTAAGCACTCAATAAATGGTAGTTATTTACTATTGTTATTATTTTATCCCATTCTTATTATTGGACATTTAGGTTGTTTCTAGTTCTAAACAAACCCTGGTTAAAATATTTTCCTCATACCTACCAGGGTAACCTATCTAAAATATAAATCTGTTATGGCTGCTTCTATGCTTAGAAACTTCTATAGCCCTCCACAAAAGTTTTCAAACTTTCTTTTCAGCAGGGGAAGTCTTCTGCTAAATATATTATGTAAAATTTCCCTGGAGCTTGGGTTGTTGCAGGGGTGGGGGTGACAGCCTGAACCAATACCCAGTCCTGCTCCCCTCCTTGTAGACATTGGCCCCTAAAGCTTCCCTGAGAAACGTTAAAGCTTCTCTGGACACACCAGGAGCTCTGAACCATTGGGTAAACAGGAAGCTCTAGTTCTTGTGTCCTAAATCCCCAATCTGTTTGTTCCAGAAAGACTCTGATGTAGTTTGTTTTCTTATGACTTTCCTAATGTTGCCACTTTTATCTGAATGTTCTTAACCCCTGTCTTCCCAAGGCTAACACCTACAACTATCTCAGCCTGCACATCACTTCATCTAGGAAGCCATCCTTGGCTTGGGCTGGTGAGATACTCCTCTTTGATTGTGGGATACACACTCAAGTTCTCTATCATAGTGGGTACCACATCCCCCTGGTATTCTGGATTGTGAGCTCTTAGGGGACAGAGACTACATTTTAGTGACAGTTGTATTCCCAGTCCCCAGGATAGTGTCTGGTACTGGTAAATGTTCACTAAAACTATTTGCTAAATTCATAAACTTATAAATACATTTTGGAGTGCCAGTATGACTATTTCCTTAGAATAGCGTGCAGAAGAGGATTCCTGCAAAGGGTCCAAAGGTATGTACATTTCCAGGCCTTTTGATGTACTCTTAGTAAGATTTATTACAAAAATTGTAAGACATTCATTTGAAAAATGACTGTCTCTCCCATGTCCATTAGTAGTAGTATTTGCCACTTGTGTTTGGGGGCACAGCAAAAAATGACAGTTATTGAATCACAAAATTGGCTATTTTTTGTGGCATCTGATTTGGTTGAAGTAGACAGAGGTATTGGCACTTGGAGTGAGTGACCAATACAGACTGGGGCACTAAAAAAATGTTGCTGTTCAATTGCACGTATTACGAGATGGCAGGAGATACACATTGCCAAAGGATGGTGACTTTAGCCACTTTTCATCCACATAATTTTTCTGAGCCTATTTTCTCCTCTGTAAATGAGTTTAATGATACCTCTTAGGGGGTCATGTGATGACAGAATTGAATCAAATGGGCTGACACATAAAATCCTAATACATACATTTGTGTGCTTTTACAAATGTTAATGAGGAGAGCTCTGGACTATACCAAGAGAACAGAGTACCAAGTTTAGGAAACATTTAAGTGGATTTCTTTCATGGGCTTTGCTTTTCATAAAATCCCACGATGTCCCCATATAAACTGCTGTTAGGATATAACCAGGTTACCCCCTTTTTATCACATAAAAGATAGAGAAACCAAAACTATAAAAATCTTACACTTTGAGGGTAAGTTGAATCGACTGAAATGGCTCTAAAACACTTTAAAATACCACACTCAATCCTATGGCTTTCATTACTCATATGGTCATGACTTCAAACATCCAAATCTCTAGCCCAGAGCTCTCCTGAATTGGTTCTTATATCCAACTACTTGGATGATCCAGGTATGTGGTAAACTCAGGGTGCTCAACTCCTCTCTCCTATGTCTGTCCAAACTTTCTCTTCCTGTCTCATCAGCACCTACTTTGTCACCACAAGCCAAAAACCTGGGGGTCACCACCATTCTCTTCCCTCATTTTCACCCTCACATCTATTAGTCAGCCCTAAACCCTGTTGTTCTAACCCTCAGTACCTCTCACGCTCATCCCATCTTCTCTATGACTGTTACTGCTCTGAGTCACCCCTCATTGTTTCTTGCCTGGATGGCTTCAGGAACCTCCTGTCTGGTCTCCTGGATTCTGGTCTTACTCCCTCCATCCCATCACTCACAGGCCTGTCATAAGCATACAATCAATCTGGAAGAAAAGAAGCTATAAATGGCAATAGATATCAATGTCTTCAAAGTGTGTTCTTTAAAAAATATGATGTCATAGGTTAAGACATTATCAGTTAAACATAGTTCTCCTGGAGACAGGTTGACTGCTCGGTATGAGAATCAAATGAAATATAGCAATGAATGATGTATCAGCTCACTTGAAATAACAGTCGTGGTGAACTGATGTTTATTAGATTGTGCAGAGATGATGTGGAGGTGATGCTGGAAGGGCATGGCAGCTTATGGTGAACTTCTCCAGTATCTCGAGGGCCACATGGTCTTTGTGAACATGGCAGAGAGAGGATCATTTACTAAAGTCTATTATAGTTTGATAATTCCAGGAGCCAAAGTCATAACTAATAGAACAAAACTTTTGTTCCCTAAAAAAGATAGATGCATTATTACAGTGGCTTCCTTGGTTTCATGACCACAACAAACCCCCAAATATGAGGGGCTTTGAATAAAGTTACCAGGGCCTCGACCCATCTACTGCCTGCAGTTAGAGGACAATGGTCTAAGTTTAGCACGTTCAAAGAGAATGGCAGTTGAATATCAAATGGAATGAAGTCTGGAGACTAGAAAAAGGCTAAAAAGAAGAGCAAATAAGTAGAGATGAGACAGTATGTTAGTGTCTCTCAAACTATGTGTGGCAAAGACCAGTTTAACTGTCTAAACCCTTATGGACTAACGTTCTTGTAAACATAATAAAATTAATATTGCAAAAAGGAAATATAAGAAACAAAATACAAGGCCTACTTACAAAAGCTAGATTACACAGACATAAAATTATTCTGCCAAGCTGCTATTAAATTTTCTAAATGTTCATTCCTAATTTTTGTATTTATCTTATCATAAACCAGTAACAAACAGTTCATAGACAGGAGCTGGTCCATAGACCACACGTCAAGTAGGACTGCTTTAAAGAATTTGTTAAAGATATATGGGAAAGATTTTTCTCACAAAGATAATCTCCTGGGAAGTCACCAATCTGTTAATTGATATTCATGTACCTTTGCTTCAAAGACTGAAACATTTGGCTGTTTGGGTTTTGGGGAACTTCCATCATTGGTCAGGCTAAGTTGAGATCTTTACCATGAAAAAATGGCTATCAAACCGATGAGCCCCAAGTCAACCTCTGGAAAAACTATGGTTGCTTGGATTAAAAACCCTCATCAGAGAATATATAAGCTGTGAATACAATGTTCACTGTATTGTTTTAGCGATGGATTTTTTAGTCACTCAACCATTAAGAATGTTCCTCCATCCCTACCAAATCTCAATCAATTATCATGATGTCTGATTTGATAGGCTGATAGTCACAGCCATAGAAAATCTAGAGATAGGGCAGGTTCCTTTAGGCTCTACTGAACAATAAATATCCATCAAGCACAAGTTATATGCAGGTTACTTGCTATCCTTACTCCAAATACAAGGGCAGCTGTCTCTCTCTGGGAAAGACACTCACAAGCTATGTTTAAACAGTAGATCAAAGATCTCAGATTCTCAGGTCCACTATTGTGTTAGGTTAAAAGGGCTAAGAAATATTGATGAAGTAGGGATAGTCAAAAGAAAAAAAATGGACAGAGATATTTATTACCTACCCCTTAAAACCTTGTTCACAGATAAGCTGTCCTTATCCTTGGCTTGCTTGGAACCCCATCACAACACACATTTAATTCTCATTATGGCCGATGGTGAAATGCTAGGGGTAACTTTAGAAATAAGGAAATGGATATAATGCATGAAGAGGATAAGAATTAATTTTGTTTTTTTTTTGTTTAGCAGGCCCTGGCCAGGTTTGAACCTGCTACCCTTGTGTACAGGGCCGTTGTTTTAATCATTGAGCTACAGGCGCCCAGCTGCTAAGAATTAATTTCTATATCAAACTCTAATTTGAGGGTATTGACGATTGGAGGAAAGATTCAGAGGAGATAGCTCTCAAGAGGTACAAAACAGAAATCCCATGGAAGTGACAGTTCAGGTTAGCAAACACATTGAATGGACATGTTCTAAGCATTGAGGATTCAAAGTAGCAAAATACTGTCTCTGTTTCTATGGTCTGGTGTCAGAAGCAGATCTATATACAAATTATTGCAAAATGGTGGGAGATGCTGAAACAGGAATTTGTACAAGGTACAGATGTTGTACAGCTGAAAGAGTGATTAACTCTATGAGGTAGAACTGTAAGAAAATATAAAAATTTACAAAGCCATTTATATTGGCAAAGTGACTCTCAAAATGTTAAGGTAAATCATTTCTACAAATTGCTAAACAAAAAGCAAAAAACAAAAAAATCCCACTAAGGCCTAATTTACCTTAAGTTAAGTATGCACATATACTTCCCACTGGTAAGGATTTAGGTTAAATACCTTCATCAGGATAATTCCCTTCTATCAAAAATTATACAAATACATACCAACATCCCTTACCCTAACCACAAACTACCTGGCAAAACACTTATTCAAGTAGAATCAAGCCTCTAGGAAAGAACTATTTTGAGTGAGTGCTGGAGGGATCCACAAAAAGGCAAAAAATCATGGATGAAAGAAATGCGCTTTTCTCAGCTCACTTTCAGAAGAGACGGTCACCCTATAAGCCAGTTGGGCTCTGATACTTCTAGATTTGCTTAACAAATATGCAACAGATATAGAATCTTTCTGGCTGGTTGGTAACAGAAAGAATAAATGATTATAAATACTAATATCCTTCATTACTTTTGTTATTTATTTTTGAGACAGAGTCTCAAGCTGTAGCCCTAGGTAGAGTTAGAGCTACAGTGTCATAGCCCACAACATCCTCCAACTCCTGGGCTCAAGGGATCCTCTTGCCTCAGTTTTTCTGTTTTTAGTAGAGACAGGGTCTTGCTTTTGCTTAGGCTGGTCTTGAACTCGTGAGCTCAAGCTATGCACCCGCCTTGGCTTCCCAGAGTGTTAGGATTACAGGCATGAGCCACTGTGCCTGACTTCTGTTATTTTTTAATAACAACATATAGAATTCAACTACTTAAAGCATAAAATTTAATGATATTTAGTATATGTACAGAGTTGAATAGCCATCACTATTGTCTAATTTTAGAATTTTTTTAATCAGAAGAATCTTTTTTTTTGAGACAGAGCCTCAAGCTGTCACCCTGGAGAGAGTGCTATGGCATCACAGCTCACAGCAACCTCCAATTCCTGGACTCAAGCGAGTCTCCTGCCTCCGCCTCCCAAGTAGCTGGGACTACAGGCACCCGCCACAATGCCCGGCCATTTTTTGGTTGGCAGGCCCGGGCTGGATTCGAACCTGCCAGCTCAGGTATATGTGGTAGGCGCCTCAGCCCATTGAGCCACAGGCGCCGAGCCTAATCAGAAGAATCTTAACCCAGCAATAGTCATTCCCCATTCTCTCCTCTTCCAACCCCCTGGCAACCACTGCTTTACTTTCCATTTCTATGGACTTGCCTGCCCTTAACATTTTTCTTTTTGAGACAGAGTCTCATTATGTCACCCTCGGTAGAGTGCTGTAGTGTCACAGCTCACAGCAACCTTCAACTCTTGGGCTTCAGCAATTCTCTTGCTTTAGCCTCCCAAATAACTGGAACTACAGGCGCCAGCCACAATGCCTGGCTATTTTTTTGTTGCAGTTGTTTAGCTGGCTTGGGCTGGGTTTGAACCCCCCCATCCTTGGTGTATGGGGCTGGTGCTGTAACCACTGTGCTACAGGTGCCAAGGCACCTGCTCTGAACATCTCATACAAATGAGACATACGGCACATGCCTTTTGTGTCTGGCTTCTTTCACTTAGGTATTTTTAAGGCTATCCCTGTTGTAACAAGCATCAGTACTTCAATCATTTTCAAAGCCAAATAATATTCCATTACATGGGTATACTACACATTGTTTTTTTTTTGTTGTTGTTGTTCATGATGTTTGGTGCCATAACTAAGTAGTTATTATCTAACCTAGAGTCAGGATTTATTCCTATTTTTGTGTGTATGTGTTTATCTTGGCTTACAAAAAAAAAAAAAAAAGAAAAATTTATTTCTCACATTTCTGGAGGCTGGGATGTCCAAGATCAAAGTGTCAGCAAAATCAGTCTCTGGGGAAAGCCTACTCTTTGGTTCCCTGATGGGACCTTCTCACTGGGTCCTCCCACGGCAGAAACTCCTCCTTTTGTTTTCTTCTGAGATTTTTATAGTTTTAGCTCTTATATTTTGGTCTATGATCACTTTTTAGTTAATTTTTGTACATAGTGTGTGCCTTTCATATGTGAATATCTAGTCATCTATGCTTCATTTGTTGATCAGATTATTTTTTCTTCATTGAATTTTCATAGCACCCCTTTTGAAAATCAATTGATAACATAGGAGGAAACCTTTAGATGCTTATTTCTATTCCATTTTTCTATCTTTACACCATTACCACACTGTCTCAAGCTTTGTAGTACTTTGTTAATAAAGAAATGTGAGTTCTCTTGACTTTCTTCTCTTTCAAGAGTACTCTGGCTATTCTGGTTCCTTGCATTTCCATATGCATCGTAGGATCAGTTTATCAATTCTGGAAATTAGGCATCTGAGGTTTTGATAGGGATTGTGTTGAATATGTAGTTTGGCAAGTATTGCCATCTTGATACTTTTA
Organism: Arctocebus calabarensis; assembly: GCA_963573935.1. NCBI lineage: Eukaryota > Metazoa > Chordata > Mammalia > Primates > Lorisidae > Arctocebus > Arctocebus calabarensis. The sequence continues at coordinate 29,311 of CAUYON010041105.1, forward strand.
AGTCTTCCAGTCCATGACCATGGGATGTCTTTCCATTTTGTAGGTCTTTAATTTCTTTCAAAATATTTTGTAGTTGTCAGTTATAAGTTTTATACTTCTGTTATTATATTTGTTTCCAAGTATTTTATTTTTAAAATATTATTGCGTGTATAAATGGAATTGTCTTCTTAATTTCATTTGTGGATTGTTCCTTGCTAGAGTATAGAAATACAATTTACTTTTGTTTTTTATTGCAGGGGAGAGGGAGGGACAGAGTCTCGCTCTGTTTCCTGAGCTAGAGCATAGTGGCATCATCATAGCTCACTGCAACCTCAAATTTCTGGGCTCAAGCAATTCTCCTGCTTCAGTTTCTCAAATAGCTAGGACCACAGGCATGCACCACCACACTTGGCTAACTTTAATTTTTTATTTCTTGTAGAGACATGGCCTCGCTATGTTGCTCAGACTTATTTGAACTCCTGGCCTCAAGTGCTACTCCCACCTCAGCCTCCCAAAGTGCTAAAATTACAGGCCTGATCCTGTAATAGTGCCCAGTTGATTGTTTTTTCACAATGTTTTGTTGGCATCACATCTCTTTCCAAAGTGTACTTGACTTTGTATCTACTTGATCCTGGCCAATTTTATGTGTCAATAACAAACTGTTCAACTCTTTCTAGACATGCTTCATTTTAGACTCAATTATAAGTATCTTAAACTGTCAGAGTTCTGTGGGAGAGCCTATTCATGGGCAACTTCAGGAACCATGAAGCTTCTGTTATATTTTTGAGCACAGCCTCAAAAATATGGGCTTTATTGTATAGACAAAGATGGTCTTCAAAACATGAGACAACGAAGCCTGTTTTCTAAAATGAGAACCATTCTCTCTAGTCCAGTGGTTTTCAACCAGAAGTGATTTTGCTTCCAAGGGGACATGTGGGAATGTCTAGAGACATTTTAATTGTTAAACTTGGGAGGAGGGTGTAACTGGCATCTAGAGGCCAGGAACGGAGGCTAACCAGTAGCCTCTTTTCTACTACTTCTTCCTCCCTAGCAAAAAATTATCTATGCTAAAATGTTATTAGTGTTGAGGTTCCAAAAAACGCTTTTCCTTACAATACCATTGAAATTGAAGGCTCATTAATACTCCTGATAGCTCTCTAGGCAAAAACAAAGATAACACGTTTCCCTGTTTACCCCACCAGCCGCAGATATGTTCTTCAAGTTTTTCTTCCCCAGAAGCAAAAAGTAGGATCAGAGAGACTATAAGAGACCATTTGTTTTGATACTTGAAGGAATCACAGTTTGTTTTTAGTAACTCTTTCATTGTCTATTGACCACTACATCTCTATCCTCCATCTTCCTTGTTAAGATTTTTTTATACCATACATAACATTTTGATCCCTTCCTTTATCTCCCAGAAGATTCATAAACACTTTCTCAATTTTTACAGATTTTATTTTTTACTGTTGAATTCTTAGTGTGGCCTTTCTTTAGATGCTTTTAGAAGGAACAATAGAGCTACTGGGATGTCCTGCTTGGTTTATAACAATGTCTGGTTTTGTCATTATTATCATCTAGTGGCTTCAAGAATGTTCCTATTGTCATAAGGTGTTTGTGAAGAAAATCCATGAGATTTAACATTACAATAGGAGATATAGTGGAAGGTTCGAGGTTTCTGGTCCAGGACCTTAGGGTCCTCAGGCCCTAGGGAACGATTTTGATAAAAATGTATAGAACATTTCATCTATCTAGAGATTAATCTAACAGGGGGCAGCGCAAAGCAGAGGGAAATATAAATTATAGATGCAAAAATGTCTACCAGGTCATATCAGGTAGACCGTTATCTAGATTCTAGAAAAAGAAAAGGAAATGCTATTTCTTCTTAGTTTCAGCTGTGTCCTTAGTTTACAGAGCGTAGGAAGGGTATCAGTGACTATGAGGCTGAATATGACTGAATTATTCTAGTCTATTCTATTCTTGGCCAGTTCTAAGTGTCTCTACTAATTTTCTAAAAGCAGGACAATTCTGCTTTCTAGTAGAATTCCTGACCAGACAAATCATTTTGTCAGATGTTCTATTAACAGTTTGCTTTTCTTCATTTTATAGCATATTCCATTTTATTCCTTTGTAGCATGGTTGAAAATGTATATGATTCTTATCTCTTCCTTAGCTCTTTCTTTTTCCATCACGATGTTTGCACTTGAATCATGGTTTAGTCTAGCTGTAGAGATTTGATTCTTTTAACAGGGGCAAAAAAAGCACTCTATAGCAGAAAGAATGCCAGCCTGGGAGTCAGACCCTGGACACTTGTTGGCGTCTGCTGCTCTCTGGCTGAGTGGCTTAGGACAAGTCACTTCCCTGTCGCTTTAGTACACACAGTGTTGTACAAAAGATCTCTAAGGAGTCACTTCCATTTCATATATTCTCTATATTTTGAATCTCATCTTATATACACATGAGAACAGTAACACAATAACTATATATTTTCTTCTTTCTTTGCCTATTTTGCCACTGTATGTGTGTTTGTGTGTGTGTGTATGAGAGAAAGCGAGAGAGGGAGAGAGGCAAAGGTTGTGGGACTAGGGATAAAGAGATCATGAACTAGTTAACCTTGGCAGATAATACCAAGGAGTAATAATCTGTAAACATAACTTGTGTTAAAAAAGATATACAGGTATTTGAAAACTCCTCTTCAGGAAATATGTAAGTATTCATCATGCTTGCAAAATAGCATTTTCAAAAATGTCATTCCCTCTCTCCCCTGCAGTACCTGCAGCCTGTTGACTGGCCACTGAAACAGCCATGAAGACCCTCGTGCTTTTATAAAGAAGGACAAAGCTTTGAAGCTTCTGCTTTAAATCGCCCCAGCGTCTCCCAGCTGTAATGAGGACAGCATTTCCCTAGTCAAAACATCCTGGTTCTATTTATAGGTGTTCACATCTCTGAATAATAAACAGAAGTAGCAGGCTATATTGTATCATTTTCCTTCAACTACCCTACTATTTAATACAATGACAATTAAAAAAAAATCCAGAGTTGCAATACATAACAGTGGGTTTAGTTCATTACCTTAGAGAAGATGCTGACTGCCATATATTCGAATAGTGGACCCTCTGCAATATTATTTGATTGGCCTTTGTTTACCACAGGTTTTTAACATCTCCCTTGCTATTTCCTGGGGGGTGGGGAGGTCACTTCTTTAAATGATTTCAGAAATATCCAGTCTCCTTAGTTGAAGGGAGACTGTATTCATCTGCAAATAATGTCCCTGAACTGATGTTGCTTTAAATAAGGATGGCAGACAATACAGCATCCACAGAGACGGCCACAATTAACTTCTATGCCTTTTCCTTTTCAAATGTAAGTTTGTGTTAGGTTATTTAATGGACCAAAGTGTATTCACTAGGTACAGAATCCATACCCCTGAATGGCTGCTGCTTAATTCCATCCCTCCAGTCTGTTTTAACTAAGACGTCTCCTCCTGTGCGTATAATCTTCATTATCATAGAAGTTATTTTTAATTTATAATTAACATAGTCTCCTTCTCATTATGTACGCCTTGATTGACTTGGACCCTCCGGACAATTCTTGTCTGGCGCGGTGCAAGCTGCATCCTGCAGTTCTTAAAATGTGCAGTAGGTGTCTATCTTAGCCTTTCCTTCATCCTTCCTCCTCTTCTCCTCCCTGACACTGTGATATAGTGCATAATTCCAAAATGGCAGCTTTTTGAAAATTCACCTTGATTATCAGACATTAAAAGTGACTCATCCCGCAGTGACTGTCTGGCAGAAGGGATGGGATCAGACAGCAAGACAATGAGGGGACTGGGCACATTAGTGCACTAAATTACAGAGCCCATCAAAAATACCTTTGTTCTGTCAAAGATCCAATCATTTACTAGTAGTGTTCTGCAGAGGAGAAAGAACGAGAGAGGAATATCCACCAAACAAATAAATTTTAAAAAATCATCCATGAATTTAAAATCTCCTCAGTTCTCTTTATTTCAAGAGGGGAGGGAAGTGTCTGATCAACCATCTTAAGAGAAGGAAAGATGGAGACTATACTTCTGAAACGGGAATCTATCAAACCCTTTATTTTAGTGGCTATCAAATTTTCTACACTAATTTCTGTTCTTTGGGAAAGAGGGAAACTGGCCAGTTAATGGGGTTTGGTCTTGACTACATCGGCATTCAGCCTGATTTCCAGAAGAATATTTAGAAGACAAATTATTTCATGATTGGAACATTCATTTTCATTAAAAGCAAAGCTTCTGATTTCTATCATGTTAACCTTATTGTGTCAACTAAGAAATACTAAGAGGGGAAAAATACGTGTAAGGGCCATTGTTGATAAATACTTTATAAGCATCTAAACTGGCCCATAGAAAAAGGGAGTAGGAATCTTTGAAAAGAGAAGAGCACATGAATTCTTGCATCGAGCATATGTGTTTGTGTGCAAAGGGGAGGAGGGAACTGGAGAAGGAGGGAGGAGAGAGATGAAGGCATTCATATGGAGCCCTGGGTGGGTGTGTAACTGGGTGAGATGTGTGCTGAATCGTCAGCATGACTGCAAGCTTGGCGAGTTTGTCTGATTCTCCAAGGAGACAAAATACCCAAATGGGAGGTTGGTGCCTGACTTTATTCTTTTTTTCTTTTTATCATTTTCATCATTTGCGTATGAACTCAGAGGAGCAGTTTATCAGTCATGGAAAATGCCCCCCAGGGGCCCCGATCAAAGGCAGGCTTTGAATTGTGTACTTAGGTGGATCTCCCTGCCAAAGACATTAATGCGATTAAAACACAAATTCCATAAACAATTATTTTCCATCTGTTTAGCAGTAATAATAGTGATGCTATGTGCCATTAATAGCGTCCTTTGCTTACAATGATGTATGGAGTGAATTCAAATGCCCTTCTGCTAAAGCACTTTGGGAGCATTTGAGAGGTCTTATTTGCCAGCAGGACAGAAGAGAGGCCACTGTCACCATGCAGGGATTTCTTGATAAGAATGGCTGTATTTTAACTGTCATTTGGCAAATACATTCATTAAAACAACTCCCTGCATCCCTCCAATTGTGCGATATACTTGGGCTTTGTCATTTCTCACCCCTGCTTCCATGTTTATTTCTACTGTCAGGTACAGCACACCTACCCCTCTTTTTGTCTCTCTTAATTATGCCCAGCACCAATGGCTTCATTCCTTTATCGATGGATGGAGGCAGATTCAGCAGGACTACCTGGTCTCAATGGCTCAGTAACAGTTACACATCCAGAGACCCATTTGTGTGTGTTTGGATTCACAACACATACTCTGAGCAAGGAGAAAGAGAAATCTATAGGCTTTAAAAATCTCTGCCTAAACCAGACCAAGAGATTGAAGGGGAGGGCAAAAAGGGGAGGGCCCAGACCAATTTCCACACACCAGCACTCGCAATACAGGGATAGGTTCCTGAAAGAGAGACCAGCAGAGAGTTTTCATCAGTGGAATTTTAATGAGCCCTAAAGGTTAGCCTTCAACTTCGTTAAAAAACAGCGCGAGAGATAATTTCCAATTTTCAGTGTTTATAGAATAATAGTTCCTTGGTCATAATGAAATTCTGAAACTGTCTTGAGCCTATTCTGCATGTCCAGCTGATGCTGAAACACAAACCATCAAAAATTATTAAATGTGTGCTCAAAATCAAATGTGGAAGAAATAAAAAGAGGAAGACATTTTGCAAATTGAAATGATCACATTAACCTCCTCTGGTGAAATTGGTTCAGTCAAATGAAAAATACTTATTTTTTTTTTTTAAAACCCTACACAGATATTTTAGCTATTAAAAGGGTAATGATTATCGTAATATCAAAATGGACAGAGACAAGAAATAAGAGAGCTTATAAACAAAACAGGGAAGCTCCTTTCCCAGCAGCTAGAGACCCATGTAAATGGGTTAAACAGAGTAGTGTGTAGGGGAGAATACTGGAGCAGATATTGCCAAATTGACATGAAAGGATAGGTCAGCTTGTTGGGAATATGTCTCCCCGCCTCCTTCTCCCCTACCCTTGCTTTCTCTCTCTTTACTGAGCCCTTAAATAATTGCAGTAATTGCTCCAGAAGGTAAACAAGTGTGACTAAGATTCCAGCCAGATAAGATGGGAGAAAAGGGTGGTTAAGACAAAGGGGCCATATCCAAAGATTTGTTTTTCCCCCAAACTGGGTGGAAAATCCTTTCACCCTAAAAGGATTATCAAATTTCTTAATGGTATGGGAACCAATAATAGCAGGTGCTTAAGCTGTAAGCGGGAGGAACATTCTTTATTTAAAGTTACAGTAAAATTTATTTCCTCCAGTTTACAGATCACTTTTCACTCTTTAGGCTTGCCACTTCCCTTCTTCTTCTTCTTCTTCTTCTTCTTCTTCTTTTTTTAAAAGACAGAATCCCGCCCTGTTGTCCCAGGCTGGAATGACCGGCCTTACCCTAACTCACAGCAACCTCAAACTGGTGATCCTGCCACAGCCTCCTGAGTAGCTAGGACTATAGGGACCCATCACAACCCCTGGCTAATTTTTCTATTTTTAGAAAACAGAAAACAGGGTCTCGCTCTGGCTCAGGCTGGTCTGGAACTCCTGAACTCAAGTGATCCTCCCTCCTCAGCCTCCCAGAGTGCTAGGATCACAGGCCTGAGCCACCACTGCAGAGTCCCCACTTTCCTCTTCCTCTTGATTTTCAGAAGAGTGGAAGGGGTTCAAAGCAAAGCAAAGCAAAACAAACAACCCTCCTCCCCAGCTAGACTGAGGTTCTTCAGTTCCAAGGGTACAGGAGGTTAAGGAGCCATGGGCCCTGCTGGGTGAGGCTCTGGTTAGTTTTCAACATATCAGACACCAGGAAGGGCATGAAATTAGGGGCTGGCCAACTTGAATTCCAATTCTAATTTTGCATTTTACCCCTTACTCTGCATATAATCCTAGTAGGGGCAGTCAAGTCCTCAGAGTTATGGTTTTCTCCTAGGATGGCGGTTCTCAACCTGTGGGTCACGACCCACAGGACCACTGTCATAGGACAAAAGGATTCAGTGAATTGAGGTAATGTTAGTACTGGGAGGGATCTTGGGATTATTCAGGCACTTTTTCACATTTTGCAGACAGAAAACTAAATAACCATAACGGTGGTTACAATAAGAATAATTGTAATTTGTAGCTTATAGTTTTTGAGCATTTAATATGCATGAGGCAGTATTCTGAACACTCTATACAAGTATTATGTTATCACAGCAGCCCCCTTGGTAGGTAGTTTTGTTACTTTCTTTCCACTAATAGGGAAACTGAGGTGTAGCAAGGCGTGATATCCAAGGAGGTACAGCTGGTAAGCGGTATAACTGCGATCTAGACTCAGATGGTCAGACTCCAGAGCCCATGCTCTTCAGCACTATACTTCAGTAAGCTGTGAATTCCACTTTTACCTTCTTCTGCACAGGGGTGCACTCATTTCAGGAGAAGGATGCACCTCTGAATTAGTGCTGAACATGGTCCTGAAAACACAGGCACTACAGAAGTGGGTAGCCAGGGCCATGGTGATGGTTGACAATGGCTACTCTCTAGGTTCCCTGAGGTTGCTGCTTCCCTCCAGCCAAGTCTTCTCTCAGCCCACTTTCACAAGGGCATTGCTGTCCTCCCAGGATGCTCCCAGCTCTATGTGATGCCCTTCCCAGGTCAAAACTGTTACCATTTACCTACTGTTAATGTGTTTTTCCTAGGCCCTGGGTACTGTTAGCCAATGAGAACTGATGTGGCAAACTGCAGTCTCCTCTCTGGTGCAGATAAGCAACCAGTCTTACCCAGTGGGTGCTTTCCCGTACCATCCAGAGGGGCCTGTCTTTTGCAGTGGTAGTGTTTGTCCTGCCATTATCTCTCTTCTGCCATTTATTTTTGCTCTAAGAAATAATTTTGATCCCTAATGGCAAGCAAAAAATGTGCAAATGCTGGTGCTGGAGCAAATAAATAAAGAGTATCATGCTGGGCGTTCTCACACAAGTGGAATAGCAGCTCCAGTAAATTTCAAGGAAATGGTTAGAGAGAGAGAGTTAGAGTGAAGGAGGGGAGAGAATCTGGCAACAGATGATTAAAGGGCAGGGGCAGTTCTGACCTGGGAAGGGCATTACACAGAGCTGGGGGCACCCTGAGAGGACAGCAATGCCCTTGTGAAGGTGGGCTGAGAGAAGACTTGGCTGGAGGAAGCAGTAAACTCGGGGAGCCGTCAGCCATCACCATGGCACTGTCTATACACTTCTGTAGGGCCTGTGTTTTCAGGACCACGTTCAGCACTAATTCAAAACTGAATTAGTATCTGTTCATCTTTCAAGGTCTGGCCTCAAAGTTACTTTCTCTGTGAAGCTTCTCAGCATTTTCTATAGTACACATGCTTAGAACACTTGCCATGTTAGAATAATCGATTGGTTGTCCTCTTTCTCTTTTCCCTTCTTAACCAGGGCACTCCTGGAGGGCAAAGACTATATTTCATTTATCTTTATGTCTTCCGTGCCCAGCACTGGATCATCTTATTTACTCAATGAATACAGAAAGAAGGAAGGGAGGTGGGGAGGGAAGGTACATCCTCCTGAAACTATAAAGCAGTGCAGACATACAAGGTATTACTGACAAGAGAAGGATGCCCACTGTTTGGTGCTCGCCTGCTGTGTGGGAATCGAGCTCACTGTTTTTGCAGGCATAATGCTCATGCACTGAATGGGGCCAGTGAGGATGCAAACAGGAAGCAGGCTTCTTATTCCTCATTTACCTGTCTCATTTTTCTTGTGGAAACTGTGTACCTCTCCACCAATGCCATTCACTAGCACTAATTTGGTTAGCTGAATTATCACAAAATCTAGACAGCACAGAGACTAAGGGAAGTCTGTTTAATTCATGGTACTAAGATACTTTATCAGGTGGGATGTAGTTAAGTGAGCTTAAATGCAATCACATTGCATTTTGTTCAGTCATCCTCATCTGGGGGTGTGAGAAAAACCAGGAGAAAAAAAGCAGCCTCCTCAGGGATTTTTTCCTTACAGTACAGTTTTTACAAAAAGCTGAGTGTACAACTTGCAAAATAATAAACTTCAGTGATAACACAAGCTTCAGCTACAATTACCACAAAGAGCAAGTCTGCTGCTCAAGCTTCTAACTTACCCTTATGACTCCAGAACAGCCCAGAATGTCACATTCAACTTGAAGTGACTGCAGCCAATTAGGTAATTCCCACCAAATTGGGTCCATTAATACTCGGACATTATCTTGAGGGAGAAATAGGACTCCGTGACAAGGGGCAATGCAGCTTGTGAAATATTAGTTTTGGAATCTCACAAATCAAGATCCAAGGGTATGTTAAATTATTCAGCATTCTTGACCTCATTATTAAGTGACTTCATATGGGTTTTTTCTCAGATTCATATAATCTCAGATCCAAAGAGCTTGATTTTTGTTTCATTTTTGCAGCCATTTCCTTATGTATCAGGGGTTTTATGTATACCTCTTTATTTTTTGTCCTGTTTAATTTTACTTATTTTTAAACATTTTTTAAAATTTCAGAATATTAGGAGGTACACATATTTTGTTTTCATACTTTGGTTTTGTACAAACCGAGTCAAAGTTACACACATAAAAGTGCCCTTCACTGGGATAGTATGTGCTGTACCCAACAGCTGTGAATATACCCAGACTTCCCTTTCCCCTTCCCCTAGCTTGAATTTCATTAAAATTCACTTTCATACGTGCGCTTAAGTGGTGATCGATTAGCTCCAATTTGGTATCGAGCACATGTTGTTTGCTTCTTCACTCTTGTGATATTTCTTAGAAAAATTGTTTCCAGTTTCCTCCAAGTTGTCCAAAAAGGGACTAGAATGCCATTTTTTATGGCTGAGTAGTACTCCATAGTATGCATATACCGCATTTTATTAATCCAGTCATTAATGTATAATTTTATAATTTCAAGGGCAATGTCTATGTGTTTGAAGAACACACAATGAGGACTCTTACTCATATGACACCAGAAATATGAATATTCTCTAGAAATTCGGTTCCTATGTCTTTTCTTTTTCTTTGCTAGCATACAATCTCAGGTAATACAACAACCTTCCATCCAAACATCTGCCTTGGTCCTCCAAGTACCAGACAGAAAACTAAGATTTATAACATATGGCTTCATAAATGATTCAGAACTTCAAGGTGAAGGCTACTTCTGAAAGTATTCTATAATGATAGTAACAATATAACATTCTATAATGATAGTGGCAAAATATATGGAAATATATAGAAATTATATATTCTATAATGATAGTGACAAAATAATATAGAAAATTGTATATTCTAATAATATATTTCAAAATATATAGAAATTATATATTCTATAATGATAGTGACAAAATAATGGGGGAAAAGCTATAACCACGCTCCATGAAGATCATGTACCAAAGATATTTGCCTGATTTAACTTTGTTCCAAAGATGTTTGAAACAATGGTTAGTTGATCCTGACAGAATTTCAACATCAATAACAACAGGGATATGTGTCAGATATTTAAAATCCGTGTTCCCGTAAGTTCTAAAGAACTTCAATCAACTGCACCATTATCCTAAGAATATCACTAACAGATATCCTTTATATTTACAAGTTAAAATACTTTATATCTTTGACACAAAGTAATGATATGGACTTGGTATCTCACCATCCTCAGATAATGTGACTGGAATCAGTGAACACCTGCCCACCCTCCACATTCTTTTTGAGATTCACAAAAGAAATTAGGTAGCATTAGGCTGCTCGTGGGACACATGGTTAGAATAGCTTCTTCTTTCAGATACATGTGTTTTGTAATTTTGGTCATAATTCAAACCAAAACAAATACTTAGAAAGTGAAGACACGAAATTCCATTTCAGCATTTTCCAACCAGTTGGGACCAGAACAGCTGTGATCACTTTGAATTGTTTTTTATAAATTAACTCTGGTTCATTCCAGAGTGGAGCCATCAGCCCTTTGGTGCCCAATGAAGTTGAGAATTTTTAGCAAACTGAACATAGGCATTAAAACAATGTCTGAATTAGTTTTAATCCAGTGGCCTAGATTCTCCTGCTGCACAGGACCTTACTGTACCTTTTCCCTGTGTAAGAGCCATGGGAGGGCTGCATATGGCGGACCCACTGGAGTGCAGAACAGGAGGGAGAATTTAGGTCAATTACCTTTTGAAGTATGAGTCCCTTTAAACAGCTACTCAAGGTAGTATCTTGCTAACGGAGCTGTATATAATAATAGTAACCTGTGCTGTTTCTTTAAATACTGATTTTTGGTTATAAGCAATCAAAGTATTAAATTTGTGTAAGAAAAAAATAAGATCAAGAGAAGTTTCATCCCTGTTATTTCTGGAATCTATTAGGAAGGATTAGGTATGTGGTTTACCTCTCAAAGTCTGGGCTTGAAAGTAGGTATGTGCCTCCATTTCAGCCTCCTCCAGCTGGGTCTTTGTTTTCTCTGTCTGTAAGCTGAAGAGACAAGGAGTTTAGATCTCACCTAAGAACCTTTGATAATATTGTAAAAAATCAAAACGCCATGATGTAAATGAATTTATAGGGAGGTAGAGGATAAAAACAAGGAATATTTGCTATGGATTCATTCCCAAAGTTAAAAAAAAATGCATTATGTGTGCATTAGCTCACAAAAACGCATTAGCAGTCAAAAAAAAAAACACACACAACACTTTTTTAGCCTTTAAAAAGTAGACATCATTTTCATGTTTATTCTTTCCTTCCATAATTATTTACTGGTATCTACTATATGTCAGGCATTTTGCATCTTCTTGGGAAGACAATAGTGAGCTTAATTAATCCAATGGCTGAGTTCAGGGAAAAGAAATAATGTAGCAACAGTTTTTGGAATCTTAGAATGGAATGTTTAGAATTATGGAGTAGATGGACATTTTAAAAATATGAATATCAGGCGAGGTATGGTGGCTCATACCTGTAATCCCAGCACTTTGGGAGGGATTGGAAACCAGCCTGGGCAATAAAAGGAGACCCCAGCTCTACAAAAAATGAAAAAATTTAGGTCATTGGCTTGGCGCCTGTGGCTTTAGTGGCTAAAGTGCCAGCCACATACACCTGAGTGGCAGGTTCGAAAAAAATTAGCTTGATGTGGTGTCACGAATCTGTAGAGGCTGAGGCAATAGCATCACTTGAACCTAGGACAAGGTTAGAGTCTGTCTCAAATAAAATAAAATATGTAAGGATGCCATTTCATTTAATTTTTAACATTTCAAAAAATGCTGAATAATTTTAAAAACCCACTCATTTGGCAATTCTACTCCTAAGCAGTAATTACAGTGAGTAATTTTCTATATGTCCTTCTGGGCTTTTTTTCCATCTATATATAGACATACATAAAAAACAATCTCTTAAAAAAAAATGATGTGAGCAGACTTTATATCCTAATTTGTAACTTTTCTTCTAGTTTAAGATATTTCATGAGCCTCACTCCATGTCAGTATATATATAAGTTACTTCATTCTTTCTAGAGGCTGCAGAATATTCCATTTTATGGATACCAAATATAAAGCATGGATGACAAATGGAATGGCATGAAGACACTTGCTAAATGTAGAAAATATAAGCTCTTGGTTTATAAATATTGTCTTTCCTATCATGGATAAGGGCACCAACCTTTCCTGAAAGGCCACTGAATAAATAGTTTTCTGATTTAAAAATATACATTTCTAGCAGGGGAAAATCAAAAAGTGTCTTTTAATTAGTAAAACACATTTATAGCTTTTAATTTCCATGGCAGAACTTAAGGAAAAGCAAAAAGAGTCAAAGCAACATAATTAATATAGATAAAAGTTCTCATATATCTTCCAAGAAAGTGATATAAAAATTTTAAACATTACTGATAAAATTAATTTCATGCTGACAATACACAACTGCTGCAGAAAAATTTTAAAGTATGCAGACATATAAAGAAAATAAAAATAACTCTGAATCTTAAAATTCAGAAATAACTTACTGGACAACTTTCCTTCTAGTGTATTTGTATGCATGTACACATGTGCACACACACACACACACACTGAAAACAGCCTGGAAGGAGATCAATAGCTTGCACACTGACGTATGAATGTATGTGTGTATGTTTGTATGTATTTAACAGTTTACAGAATTTTGAATCTAGCTGTTATCCTTTGTTGTATAGTGAGTCCATCAAAAATATGTCTTTTTTTTTTTTTTTTGTAGAGACAAAGTCTCACTTTATCACCCTTGGTAGAGTGCCATGGCGTCACACTGCTCACAGCAACCTCCAGCTCTTGGGCTCAAGCGATTCTCTTGCCTCAGCCTCCAGAGTAGCTGGGACTACAGGCGCCCGCCACAGCACCTGGCTATTTTTTTGTTTTGCAGTTCGGCCGAGGCTGGGCTTGAACCCGCCGCCTTCGGTATATGGGGCCGGCGCCCTACTCGCTGAGCCACAGGAGCCGCCCCCAAAATATGTCTTTTTAATAAGGTTTAAAAAAAGTGGGTTCATTTCAGGCCTATGAAGAACTACCACCAATGAAATGATAAGAACTTTTTTTCTTTCATTGCCTTGGTGCCAACAGGCTTATGGGTTATTAGAAAGTTTAAGATGGCTTTCAAAGATGAATTAGTACCACCTTGAATTTCAACAAATTGCCAAGTAGTGAAAGCAAAGCACAAAATCCATTAAGCCTTGTGACTGTTTATTATGAAATTCTGAATTTTAACCATATAGAAATGTAATCCAAGCTCAGAGTTATTTTGCATCCCTCAAGCCTGCAAATGCCAAGTCGAGCATGGACCTTGTCTCCATGCCTAGGAGGCTGTAAGGGGGCAGAGGAAGACAAAGCCAGCCTTCCCCTGGGGCTACAGTTGCCACGCTTGCCAGCACCACTCCTCACTCACCTTGCTTGTGGAATGGCTAGCAGAGAGTTGTCACTCCCCTTCCCATGTGACCAGAGGATGGAAGATCTAATCTAATCTCTTATACACACACAATTCCAGGTCATCTTCCCATAGCCTCAAACACAACAGAGATGCCCATAGGTGTGGAGCAAATCATGCCCTGCTTACTTCCATGATCCTCAGTCACAGAACACCAGCCAAGCCATTGAGGGGAGGGTTTTCTCCTTACTATTTGGTGAAATGGGGAAGTCAGGGAGTAGGGCAGACTCAGGTTTACAACCTTTAGAAAGAAAATCTCTAGAAACTCTTTACTGGGGCCATTCAGGAGAGAGTACAAGCTTTGGGGTCGATTGGGTCTTTCATTCATTCAGTCAACAAACACTCAATGAGTCCATACTATGTGCAAGGCGCAGTTCTAGCAGTTGAGGAAGCATCAAGAACAAAAGGCAGAAATCTATGTCTTAGAGGAACATACATTCCAGTGAGGGGAGCAGATTAATAAAGACAGAGTGGAGGGTGATAAATGCTATAGGAAAAGAAAACAGAGCAGAGTAAGAATGATTGGGAGTGGGGAGTGGCTTATGGGTTTAAGTAGGATGTTCAGGAGAGGCCTCACTAAGAAGGCAAGATTGGAGTCAAGATGTGAGGAGGTGACAGGACAAGTCATTTAGATATAGAGGGGTAGAGGGTTCAGCTTGAAGGACCAGCCAGTTACAAGGCCTGAGATGAAAGCTGACTTGCAGGTGTGGAAGAGAATGAAGGAAAAGAGAAAACAGAAAATGAGACCTGAGAGGCCAGGGGTGGGGAAAGGGTGTTCATGCAGGACCTTAACCACGTTAAGAGCTTCGGCTTCCCACTTGGGTTTGAATTCTTGTACCACCATTTGCCCAAAGGTGATAGGTCGAGTAACTAAGAACTCTCTATTTTCTTTGTCTCTACAATGGGAATCTCATTGACCGTACACCATTATTTTGAGGATTAAAATGAGATTATATCTCTAAAATATCAAGTGCAATGCTTGGCATGTGGTACGTTTGCAACAAAGGTTGATTCCCTTATTCTTCTGGGCATAGTTTTGCACATTTTGTGTCTATTTTATAAACGTACACATAAACATAGAAGGGTGATGCGACTGACCAATAGTTACTCAGAGGTAGGAATCCAAGTAGATTTTAACTTTATAAATGAATAACATTTTTTCCCCCAAAACAATAAAAGTTGAACTATCACAAATACAAACTAAATGTTTGGGGAGGAGGATTGAGGATTCAAGTTGACCAAGGAACTAAATCTTGGGTATATGGGCCATTTGTGAGGACTGATAGATTAGTAGAAATGTACAGGCAAATCTCATTATTTGCCATTTCCATTGAGTGTCTATTTCAAGGTTAGGAAAAAAATGCTATCTATCTGTCCTTCTAGGGGACATCTGAACATTCAAACAATACTGGATAAAATGGTTGGTTTGAAAACTTTTGAAAACACCAATGCCTGCAGGGTTGAAAGGGTCTCTGTTAGATATCAGTCTGCCCTGTGTTAACTTTTTTATATGATAGTAGCAGTTTTCTTCTTCTGTAGTGGTATCATTAGAGTTTCACTTGAGTTCACAAGAATCATTTTTTTGTCTAAGTTTCTACTCAAACTCAGTTTCTATGGAAGTTGAACATCAGTGGGGGAGGCAATTAGTGAGCTAGTCATTATGAATTTTCTTACTTAGTACATTTTTAGTGAAGGAAAATGACAAAAATCTAAAATAATTCTATACAAATATACAAGTGACTCCTTTTACCTGCAGCTCATTAGTATAGTGGAACATGTTTCAAAGGAGCCACCAACACCTGCAACACTCTCTCCTGTCACATTATTATGCAGTTGTCATCTGTTGATAGAATGAACAGGAACCATTTGGATAAAAACTATAGGGTAATTACTGTTGGAGGGACTGAAACTATGGGAAGAGCTGGAGATGAACTCCTCTGTGTAGGTAGATAACAACTGTACATAAGTTATTGCCAAGACAGTTATACCACCTTCAGGTCTTCTGCTACCCAAATGCCCTTTTATTTATTTATTTTTTATTTTTTTGAGACAGAGTCTTCCTTTGTCGGCCTCAGCAGAGTTCTGTGGCGTCACAGCTCATAGCAACCTCCAACTCTTGGGCTTAAGTGATTCTCTTGCCTCAGCCTCCCAAGTAGCTGGGACTACAGGCATCCACTATAACATCTAGCTATTTGTTGTTGTTGTTGTTTAGCAGGCCTGGTCTGGGTTTGAACCTGCCAGCCCTGGTGCAAGTGGCTGGTGCCCTAACCCCTGAGCTACAGGGGCTGAGCCCCAAATGCCCTTTTAGAAGCTTAAAAAAAATATTTTCCAAAGAATTTCTCTGTGGGCTATCCTACAAAGTTTTCAATGCTCTTAAACAATAATGTTATTATCTGACTTCTACTGCTAGTCTAGATTCGAGAGATTATAAAAAATCTACATATCTCTATTTAATCTGAAAAGGTGTTTTCTTGACAGTCTTATGGTTTTTGTACCCTGTATTAGATGCCAACTAAATTTTGTTCGTGAGTAGAAAAAAAGCTTACTGTTATTTCTTTCTACTTTTCCTGTTACAAATCAAAGATTAAACACACGTACACATATAGATGGGATATTTACCTATTATATGTATATACCAAATTAGGTGTACATATGTATATATCTTCATATACATGGATACATGAAGTATGACTATTTTTTAAAAAATATACACACTGGAATTTTAAGCTCCAAATGAGAGCTGCCCTTTTGGAAATCTTGTAAAGAGATGGTCCACTTATTTCACAGATACAAGTACAAATTTTGGGAACTCTTCTCTGGGAAGTTCTCTTATCACCTCTGGCCTTTATTTTGTATATTATCATTGGTGGCAAATATTTTACCATTTCAGAGTAGATTAGATTTCTAAAAATAGCTAAAACTCATTTGGGGACAACATTCTGAAGTAATATTGGACAATAATGTTGGACAAGTCAACAAGCTGGAAATATTATTTGCTACCTACAAATATTGAGCAGGATCATAAAGTAATGGGTTATTACTTTGCTGTAGCATGACTTATAAATTGCTTTTTTTTTTTTTTTAAAAAAGCTATATTGAAAAATAATTCACATACTGTACTATTTAAAATGTACACTCCAATGATTTTTAGTATATCCACAGATAGGTATGTGCAATCATCATCATAGGTAATTTAAAAATATTTTCATCACTGCAAAGAGAAACACTGTACTCTTTAGCCACCCTTTAGCTATTATCTTTCTTCTTTTCACACCCTTCTCATTCTCCCAGCCCTAAGCAACTACTAATCTACTGTCTGTCTCTATAGATTTGCCTTTTCTAGATATTTCATACAAGGACCCATATCATATTAGTCTTTTGTGACTGGCTTCTTAGCATAATGTTTTCCAGGTGTGTTAATTTTATAGCATGTATCATTCCTATCATTCCTTTTTTTTCGGGGGGGGGGCATAGTCTTGCTCCACGTTGAAATGCAGTGTCATCATCACTCACTGCAAACTCAAACTCCTGGGCTCAAGTGATTCTTGTGCTTCAGGACCTGAGTAACTGGGACTACAGGTGCCTGTCACTATGCCCAGCTAATTTTTCCATTTTTTGTAGAGACAGAGTCTCATTCTTTCTCAGGCTGATTTTGAACTCCTGGTCTTAAGTCCTATCACATTGGCTTCCCAGAATGCTAGGGTTACTGAGTTACTGAGGCTGGTCTATTCCTTTTTAAAAGTCAATATTCCACTGTATGAATATATCACATTTGGTTTATCAATTCATGTGTTGAAGGACATTTGGGTTGCTTCCATCTCTTGGCTATTGTGAATAGTGTTGATATGAACATTCACATACCAGTTTTGTGTGAGCATCTGTTTTCAATTCTATATATAGGTATCTATTCATGTAGTTAAGAGTAGAATTGTTCTATGGGCCATGTGATATTTTATGTTTAACTTTTTGAGGAACAAACAGTTTTCCACGGTAGCTATAATATTTTAAATTCCACCAGCAACATATGAGGGTTCTAATTTCTCCAGATTCTTGCAAACAGTTGTTATTTTCCATTAAAAAAAATTATGGCCATCCTAGTAGATGTGGGATGGTATTTCATGGTATTGCATTTCCCTAATGACTAATGATATTGAGCATGTTTTGACATACTTGTTGGTCATTTGTATATCTTCTTTGGAAAAAATGTCTATTCAAGTCCTTTGCCTACTTTAAATTTTTTAATACATACTTCCAGAAGAGGAGACCTAAATATTTCGAGCAATAGTGGTACTGTTGGAATAAATGCATGGCTCCTTGGCATCACTTAGCCAAAGTGTAACTACTTCTTTGACCATAAGAGTAAAGAACAAGCAATCACATTAACTTAAGGTGATTCTTTGCTCTACATTTAGCAATACCCCATCCACAGGTTTTTATGATGAATATTTATACACATATTGCACATTCATAGGCCATATACTGCCTTGTATATAATAGGGACTTACTAGATAACCAGAGTGGCTACAGAATTTCTATAAAGAAGGGATTTGAAGGCAGCAATCTACTTACAAGAAGTAATGACTTAAAGTTGTTTTTGCACAACAGTTATGTACAAATGAGAAAATATGATTCTTGTACAGTAATGACTAGCATAAAGTAGATGGATATCATTGGGACCTAAAGCTCCCCTCTCCCCAGTCCCTGGTTTGGCACTTCTAGTGTGTCCATAACCAGCTGAGCATCTGAGATGATAAAGGCATAATCTGAGCAGGAAGCATGCATTCCCAATCTGCCAGTGGACAAGCACATAAATATGTGTACAGGTGCATGACTCCTACTTTCTCTGATCCAAGCTTGGACATATACAAATAAGTTGATGTATAGATATGTGAAAAGATATGTGGGTTAGTGGGAGGAAAGGTCACCAGCAGTTGGGTGGATGGGAGACAGTGGCATCAAGTAGACATCTTGTCAGAGAAAACTGACTATTAAACAAGTAAAAGTATAGATGGGTAGCAGACAGGGCTTCTGCTTAGTGCAACGACCCAGGCCACTGGCAAATAATAATTCAATATAAATTTTAATAGTCCAAGAGATTAGTCAGCTGAGCCACAAAACCAGGTTCTGATTGAGTCCTATTAAAACATTTCATTCACTCTGTGACCTCTGGAAGTTAAAAATTGCCTCATTGGGTCCAAATGGCTCTGATTGATTTTTCCCATCCAGTTCTCTACAGATCTTTGGCATGGATCAACAGCTCATGAGAAAAAACGAGGGAGAGGAGTGCATTCATTACTGATAATCAATTACCCAAAGGTTTTAAAACTGGAGACACAAGATGATGGCAGCTTCTCCTAGGGCAACTGGGAGAAGAGATGACAATCTATATGAACAGAATTAAAACACAGACTAAAAGAAGAGGGAGTCTGTGAACCAGTCAATGGATTGTCCCACCCTTCTCTAAGATCTGCTGTTAGAAAACAAAATTAAAATTACGCAATACAATCCCTTCCATGCCTTTCTCTTTCTCGGAATTAAAATCCATCTACTAAAGACTTTCTCACTTCAAAACCCAGTCAGGTGCTTTTTTTTTTTTTTTTTTGCTATCAAGGAAGGTGCCTGAAGAATAAATTGTTCCTATCAGAAATAAAGCATTTTAGTTCTGCCACAAGCAGTGAGATCCATGTTTATAAGTCTCTCCAAAGGCAACTCCATTTTTGCTGCTCTCCTCTCATTTTCTTTTGATGCATAAAACCTGTAGACTGGAGCGCTGTGATTGCATTCTGCTCCCGAGCAGTGTAATTGTAAATATTCATTGGAAATCAAGCTAGTTTTCCCAGGTTTCTCCTAGGGCTGTGCAGCTATGCAAACAGCGGCGGTGCCACGTTAGCTCACAGCCCGGAGGCCGCCTATTTCCCCACAGCCCCTAGGACTCTTTCTGCAGAGCAAGCGCATGCAGAGAAACTGGCCCTTAAACACAATTTCAATCTACCATTTCACTTGTTTTTCCTTTTCTCCTCATGACTGCTGTTCCTTAGTAATTCTGTCTGTTAGACCCAAATATACATTAAAAAGGGAAACTATGTCCTTGACTAAAAGACTATAGTCTGAACACTTTTGCTATGTATGTAAGTGCTCAGTCTATCTAGGAGATAAATAGGTTTCAGCCATTCCAGGAATACACACGCATGCACACACACCCTCCCCCACTCAAATATATATATGTATGTGCTGCAAATCTAGATGAAAAACTGGAATACCTACCAATTCTAATTAAGAGACAAGAGCATTCATGAGCTATTCTATCTTTTTCCAAGTTAAAACCCACAGAAATAAAAAATGAATTAATATGGGATTGGAAATACCACATTAGTTATAACAACCCTATGATAAATAATTTTTTATGTATTTCAAATAAAAAAAAATATGACTGAAGGAATCTGTGTTTGATCATGCTTAAAGATCCAGGTTGGGCTCCCTGGACCACTCCCTGACACATCTTCTGAATACCAGTATTCAGGGTGCCTGCGATATTAACTTCAACATAATCTAAGGAAGAAATTGATGCATAGAAAAATGACCTATAGAAACCAATTTATAGAGTTTCAAAAGTGAGTGAGAAAGAGACATTATTAATGTTGAAACATTTCAATAAAAAGTAAGTCTAGATTGAAATTCTTTGGGCCTGAGCAATATTTAAGGATAAAAGTAAAAAATTACTTTAAGCAACAGAAATATAAGAATGGTCAAAATTTCATATATAAAAATAAATTTAATTTGATTTAAGCAGATGAGTTCATGAGTAAAATGCATGGGAGAGATATAAAGATGAATGATAAATATGACCAATGTCTTGTGGGGTTTAGAATATAGCATCAGAAAGGAGATACATAGAAAAAGTTATGCTATAAAAGAAGCAAAATACTGTGTTACCTCAGGGGTTTGTGGGAGGATGGGTTACTACAAAAGTTTTGAGACAGGCTATGTTATGGTCCATTACTTAACTTCCAAGTAAGAACACAGTTGACAGTGTCCTTTCTGATTCACCTATGCAAATTTCAACTTGCTCAGCTTATTGGTAGTGCTACGAGGGGCTTCATTTGCTTCTGTCAGTGTGGGTTTTATGTTTCTTGGTTTTTGTGTATCTCAAAACTTTTGTAATGTATAAATAACTTTATTACAGAAGTGAGAATCAACCAAACTCTGAAGCAGTAGAAGGATTTGAACTAAGTTGGCTGGAAGGAGAAGTCTATCTCTGTAGAGAAGTGTTAGGGGTTGTGTTGTGTTTCCTAGAAAGTGTGTTGAAGTTCTAACCCCTGGATGCTGTTAGTGTGTCTTAAGTCACACTCTATAAGCATGTTTATTAGAGAATACTATAGACTGGGTGGCTCACAAACAACAGAAATTTGTTTTTCATAGTTCTAGAGGGTGGAAGTCTAAGATCAGGATACCAGCATAATTTGGTGCTGGTGAGAGCTCTCTTTAAGTTGCTGACTATTTTCTTCTCCTTATATCCTTGATGGTGGATAGACAGAGAGGGAGCACTCTGGGATTCTTTATCCTAAGGGCACTAATGCCATCATGAGGGTTCCTAATTACCTTCCAAAGGCCTCACTTCCTAATACCACCACATCAGGGGTTAGAATTTCAACATATGAATTTTGGGATCCAAACAACCAGTCCCTAGGATTCACAGATATAATCAAGCTAAGATGAGGTCATACTAGATTTTGGACTGGTCCCGATCCAGTGATTGGTGTCCTCATAAGAAATGGGAAGATTGGACATAGATGCACAGGAGAGAAAGCCATGTGAAGAAGGAGGCAAAGCCTGGAGTGATGTGTCTACAAGCTAAGAAACACCAAGGATCTCCAGAAACCACTAGAAGTTAGAAGAGGGAAGGCTTCTCCCCTAAGAGCCTTCAAAGAGACCATGATGTTGCTGATACCCTGATTTTGAACTTCTAACTGACAGAACTGTGAAAAATACATTTCTATTGTCTCAAACCACTTAATTTGTGGTGCTTTGTTATGGTAGCCCTAGGAAACTAACACCAGAAGGAAAAAGATGTGGTGTAGAGATGTGGGACTTGCTCTGAAAAGGTGACATTTGGATTGGCTGGAGAATAGTATATAAAAAGACCAACAGTAGAGACTATGTATGTAGGGGGGAAAGGGCCCAAATTGTGGCATTTGAGGTCTTCTATGTAAAATAAACTATTCTTAGGAAACAGGGTGATAAAAGTTTCAGAGTATGCTAGAAGAATAGGTTGGAAGAAATGGGAGCAATTAGCAGGCTTCGTAATATTTGAGACAAGAGGTGACATTCCAGACAGCAGCAGTGCTCAGGGAAATAAGGTGGTTGGAGAGAGGCAGAGGTAGATTTGATGGAACCTGGAGACTAATTAATGAAGGAGACATAAAAATAACTTGTATCTTTGATTTGGAGGACAGGATAGGAGGTTGGAGATACTGTTATCAGAGATAGGAAACCCAGGAAGTAGAGTTTGGGAGAATGTGTTAAGGAGATAAGTGTAGCTTTTAGTAAATGTTGATGTCCACCAATATGTTGTAAATTTGAACCTACAGTATTTGTTGGGTGAGGAATATAGACCTGGGAGCCATCTGGACTGAGGGGATAGTGAAGGGCCCAGAACAGGTTGAGATTACCAAGGGAGCTGAGTGATCATAAATGTAAGAGTTGAACATTAGGGGAGCACCTCTATTTAGTGGGTGAGAGATAGAAGAGGCAAAGGCAAATTAGAGATGTTAAGAGGGTAACTAGGATCAATCAAAGTCAGGGAAGCCAAGCACAATATTTTTTGAAGGAGAGGGTGATCAATGACATAAAATGCTGCAGAGCGATCAAGGAGGACCAGGGCTCAGAAGATGTCATCAGATACAGGTATTAGAAAGTCAAAAGTAATTTATGAGAGGACAATTTCAAGGTAGTAGCACATGGTACATGTATGAGAGATCATTTAAAAAGGGTATAGGAACAACTTAATGGGACATCTCAAGCAATTGGAAAAGGAAGAACATTCCAATCCCAAACCCAGCAGGAGAAAAGAAATAACCAAAATTAGAGCAGAATTAAATGAAATTGAAAACAAAAGAATTATACAAAAGATCAATAAA
>CAUYON010041108.1:0-32463 GCA_963573935.1 Arctocebus calabarensis
ACCTGACACTGTTCTACCTTTGCTTATTACTGATTATACTAATCAGATTTATGTTTTCCAGAAATGTCATCAAGCCACATGCAATAAAGATGGTTCCAGTCCATGAACCCCTGTATCACTCTCCTCTGGAGAAACCCCAACTGTCCCCTTCTGTCATTGCCCGATTCAGCAGGAAGCAGTTAGATCGAGTCTTTGCCCCTTTTCCCTAACAGCAGTTAGAGTTTCTACTTGGAGAGAGAGAATTGATGCAAGACATTTGGCACCCTAGCCAGCTCAGTGGAGCTAGCGGACCTGCCGCCTCCTCCTTGGCAGTATTGGTGCTGCAGCAGCCAGCTGAAGAGCCAGCGGGCTGGATGACAGGCAAGGAGGGGGACCTCCAACCCCCACCAGAGGCTCCAATAGCAAAAAAGGCTGGACAACTGCTGAGGAGACACCTGTGCCTTGGTGTCTCCCTCACTTTACACCTAGGACTAAATGTGGAACCCCCATTTCCTATGCCTAGGTCATTTTCATGTGAATTTCCTTGGCCTCAATTCCTTGAATGGACTGTATCCATTCATTGATACATTCATTCACTTTGCCCCTGCGGAAGGGACTGTGTTTGTTCATTGATACATTCATTCACCTTGCTCCTGGCGGAAGGGACTGTGTTCATTCCTTTCCTGGCCAAGGAACCCATACACCTATATATACCCTGATATACCCTTAGACTAAAAGCCTAAAGGGGGAGACGGGGAAAGACACGGAGAGAAACAGAGAGAGCTTTTCTCTCCCCACTTGAGTTCTCTCTCTCTACCAGTAGCTTTAGTGTTTTCTGTATTCTTTTCTGTAAATAAATTCTGTCTTACCACTGGAAAAAAAAAAAGAAAAAAGAAAATGCCATGAAGGCTATGTTAAACAGTTTGATGAAAACATTTCAGATTGTATATGAAACCAATGCATTGTACCCCTTGATTGCACTAATGTACGCAGCTGTGATTTAATTAAAAAAAAAAAAAAGATGAAGTGCCGAAACAGTCCAAACCAAACATTTATCAAAAAATGTTAATGGTGTCTGGTGGTCGGGGGCTGGTGTTACCCGCTGCAGCTTCCTGAAGCCTGGTCGGGTGATGACAGCGGACGTCCACGGCACCCAGCTGGACGACATGATGCCTATGACTGCGCAGCCAGGACGCCACAGAGACAGGCCAGTCCCCTGTAGGACCGCGGGCCAGCACAAATTGCTCCAACCCCAGAAGCTGGACTTGGGAACCCTGTCGGCACTGCGGTCACCTGGCTTTCGCCTGCTGACCGCCACTTCCTCAGCCTTTTACCACTTCCTGCCAGGAAAAGTATCCGATTCTCAACAAGCTGTGGGGAAGCTTTGGCGATTTCAGTGCCACTCACTGTCCAGGCTGCTTCTCTGCTGACATAGACAGGCCACCGTCAAGACGGCAGAACTGAGCCTGTAGTTGAGCCGCACACTTTGATTAATTGTGCTGCTTCTTGTTTAAGATACAACCAAGTAAACATCTGATTTGAAATCGGACATTTCCTATTTATTGACATAAAACACTGTGAGACCCACTTTCTAGCTAGCAAGCCAGTCACTAATTCCATAATTGTCCTTTAAAGCATTCACCTGGACAATCTTTTGCCACATTGCATGCATACCTCACTGCCTCAAATGCTTTGGAAGTTACTTCCACACCAGGTTACAAGCCACAAAAGAATATGACTTTCTTTACTTAGTAGCTACACCTCATTTTTTTCCTTTGAATTAGTAACAGTTTAATCACTCACCTTCTTTACCAGATGAGGTTCTGATTTCTTTGGGCCTTTCCCAAATATAATATTTTTGTTCAAAGTATGAAAATTTTTCACTGTTAAATACAATTTTTAAGGTTTGCCATAGTCTTGTGGGACAATCCCACAAGAGAAATTCCAAGAATGACTTGTCCAGAGGCAGCATCCCTAAAACAAGCACTGAGACTGCCAGGGTGATGTATTTGATGGAACTAACTTTTTCCTTAGTGTGTAAGTTCTTTTAACTTTATTCAAAAGTTAGTTTTATTGAAAAATAAGTTCACACATCATACACTATACATGTTTGCATACGCACAGTGCCTAAGGAGGGATTTTATATAGATTTTGTCTAAAAAGAGGAAGCTATCCACATGGCTGCCAAAATTAAGTTCTCCAGAGGGTGATTTTCAGAACTAGCAATAGTTCAATTGCCAAATAACTTCTGTTTCTCACAATTTAGCAAGTTTCAATTCAATCTACCAATTTTCCCATTATGCCACTTTTAAGAGAAGAGATCGTTTTAACCCCAGTAGAGCATTTCAGTAAATTGCCCGCCATACAAATTCTAAGGATGTGTTATAATGCCTCTTTCCTTCCGCAGAAATATTATCTTTCTGACATTTCGACAAGTTAATGAAGCATCTCTCTCCCATCTAAAGAGTCCGTTGGCATTCATTGCCAAGCAAGCTGGCCTCCAAGTGTTCCTTCATTTGACCCTCAAAACACCTTTTAACACTTTTCTTATGAGTGATGTCAGCTGGCACACAAGCCGCTTGGTACATTCCCAGACCTTTTAAAAATAATTCCATCACATTGGCTAATACTAGGGGGTCTCTCCAGAGACTAAGTGCACTTGTAAAACTATTCATAAAAAAGGTCTCCTAGTTCTGTCTCTACTTCCTTTAATACCCTAGTTATATTTTACTTGGACCAGGAAACACATCAAATTGCAAAGCTTAAACTATTGGTCCATTTTTCAGCTGCTTCAAGGGGCCTGTTTTCTGCACCCTCATCCTTTTTACTAATAAATTTCACTAAGGTAAATCCCCTTTGTGAAACCAGAAACCAGATTTTTCTGCTGTGCTCCCAACGCTTGCATTTGGCTTCAGTCTCCATTAATTAACTGTGTGGAGCTTTAAAAGTCCCTACCTTTTCCCCCTTGTCTATGTATGTATTCTTTAAAAGCCTGTCAGCAGTCAGCTGAAACGTTCAGCCTTGCTTGAAAGTAATTTTCCACTTTATTGTTCCAATTATTTGGCAGGTTTTATGTCTTTATTATAATTCCTTGGAGCCCTTTGAACCTGTTACACTTTTTATGTTTATGCTTTGATGTGTTTCCTTAGCAACACATTGACTCTGCTGACTGTTCGGTGAGATTTAGGGAGTGATCGTGTCCATTCAAGATGTGAATATGAAGAAGGCTTTCATAGGTTGTGAGGTTGTGATGATGTCTGAAATGATTTTTAAATTATGGCTGCAATCAGATTCAACCTCTTTATTTCTCTGATTAGGCTTTCTGTATTTCTCTGATTCAGTTCTACTTCCTTTACACCACAAGTGTTTTAAGACATAATTAATAAGGTCATAGAAACATTACAATAGGAAGATTTTTATCAGTTTCAGAAAAACAGAAGTTTCTACAATCAGCTTCATTAGTCAACATACCTTTTAAACTAGTGGATGAATCACACTAAAACCCCATGATATTATCATTTGACTATAGAAATACCATCGGTTCACTCATTGATTTGACAAACATGTGTTCACCTAGCAGTGTTGTGGATCGATTTTTGAAATTACAGACTATTTAATATTGGAAATTTTGCATGGTCTTTTGTAGGCCTTTAGACTAGTATTTGTGGCTCCTATAGAACCACCCAAAATAAATGGGGTTGCTTTTAATTATTCTCCAGGACAAAGTCAGTTAATCAAAAATAGCATTCTCTTCCTTTATCACCACTTTCACGATTCAGGGAATGACCATCACTTACATTGACACCCAAATTAGAGTTAGTTTTTTAAAATTTATTCCAACCCCTAACATGTCTTCTGGAGAGAGAATGTGCACACATTCATGAGCAAAAATTCCTGAGTTCAAATCGTAGGTGGGCCTATTCCAGTGTGACCTTGGGTAAGTGCATAATCGCATGATCCCATTAGGGAACAGTTTCCAAATGTGCAGAGGGTTTTTGTGCTGATCATATATCTATGAAGGACTTAGCATGTAGTTGGTATCTTTGAATAAACATTTTAATTAACATTCAATCTATTGACATTGGAAATTAGAATTTTGTCTTCACAAAAGCACTATGTATGTTAATGGTTTTAACATTATACTGTGATTTGTGGAATTTACTAGGTTATTGGCATGACATGTCCAATTCCCTGAAGTCCTAAGTTTGAGGGTTGATATGTCTAGCATTTCACTTTGACACTTCTTCATTTGTTTTTCTTATGAAAGCAGATTCTAAACACGTAGTTTGCCTTGTGATTATCTCAAAAAAAAAAAATTTAGAGCAATTGTAGTGAAGCCACATATAAGTCAAAAATTTAGGTTATTTTTGAGTGTGAGTTCCCCATGGAAGTGTATTCTTAGGATACCCCCGTGTAGTCGGAATCCCTCTCTGTCAAGCTCTTGGTCTTGGAGATTCAAGGAATGAATCCACAGACCACAAGAGTAAGCGAAAGGACAGATTTTATTGATGGATAAATAGATAAGGGAGGAAGAAAGTCAGGGCCTTCAGCAAGCCAAAGGGGGATCCAAATGGGCAACTGGGTTGGGCCTTCTGTCTAGGGGTTTATATACTGCTTTTCCTATCCTGTAGGCAGCGGGCTTGGAGGAAAGGAAATGTATGTCTGTAATATGTCACAACCATTTGGCACTTGTGGGCAGAAGTTAATTTTAAAACTGCCATAGCACAGGCCGGTCACGGTGGCTCACTTCTGTAATCTAGCACTCTGGAAGGCCAAAGTGGATGGATTTCCCTGAGCTCAAGAGTTCAAGTCCAGCCTGAGCCAGAGCGAGACTCCATCTCCAAAAAGAAAAATAGCCAGGCATTGTGGTGGGCACCTGTAGTCCCAGCTATTTGGGAGGCTGAGGCAAGAGAATAACTTAACCCTGTGAGTTTGAGGTTGCTATGAGTTGTGATGCCACAGCACTCTACCCAGGGTGACATAGTGAGACTCTGTCTCAAAAAAATAAAAATAAAATAAAATAAAACTCAGTGCAGAGGAATATGTATGGTCCTGCCTAAGGTCCCCTTCTCTGCTCTGAGAGGAACAGTAGGACGTGTTCACTGCTCTAGGAGAGGCAGCCCAATGAGATACAGGTCAAGTTGGTTTTATGAGCTTGCTTGTGTCTAGACAATGTGACCTGCAAAAGATCTGATTAGGCCTAGAAGGAGGTCTGGACCTAAGTCTGCTCAGGCCTAGAAAAATAGGGGTCTCTGTCTAGCCCAGAGCAGGAGAACTGTGTATCAGCAAGGGAAAATGATATTAATAATTCTTCTCCTATCATAACATAATAAAAAATATCCTATTCTAATTAAGCTAACAAATTCAGCACAAGAACCCTTGTCTTTTCACTGTAAAGTGGAAATAATACCTTAATAACGCATGCCAAATTTACATTGTCATAAGGCAAGCTCTCAATAAATATTACTTTTTAAAAAGCTAAGTAAAGAGGACATTAATTTATTGTTTCAAACTTTTTGTTGTTATTAGCTCAAAATATAATAAACCACAAATAAAAATACCATACAAAATACCAAATTTTTTCTTTGAACTGTTAATTTTATCTAAATTCTTATTCTAAAATAGAAAAAATATGAATATCCTACTATAAAACTAAATGACACCTTAGTTTTGGAGTAAAGAAGGTAACAAATGTGTATGTCACATTCTTTGTTCCCTATTCTAACTAAGCATCACTTAGGAATTCTGCAAACTACAAAGAAAAATGCATAATATTGTGAGTTCAGCAGACAGCCATGCAAGAGAGTAACCACCAGACTGTTCAGTTCTTGGTTTTCTTTCTGCTCTGACTTTCTTTTTAATGTCTGTATTGAGATATAATTTACACAGAATAACATTTGTCTGTTTCAAGTACACAATTTAACAGTTTTTAGTGTATCTACAAAGTTGTGCTACCACTACCATAATCTAATTTTAGAACCATTCACCACCCAAAAAGGAAATCTCTTACCCATTAATGGTAATCCACCAGTTCTCCCTCCCAAATCCCTAAATAAACAATAGTCTACTTCTGTCTCCACAAATTTGCCTATTCCAGACGTTTTGTATCAGTGGAATTATATAACATGTGGTCTTTTTTTGGTCTGGCTTCTTTTCTTAACTCTATGTTAGCAGCTCAAAGTCATTTTCTAAAATGGAAATTGATGTCAACACTTCACGAATGTAGAGATAAAATTATAATATTTTAGACATTTCTCCAAAGAAGATATTAAAATGGCCATTATACATATTTTTTAAAAATATCCAATGTTATTAGCCATTAGGGAAATGCAAATCAAAACCACAATGAGATACTACTTTATCCCCTACAAGAATAGCTATAATAAAAAAGAATAACAAGAGTTGGTGAGAATATGGAGAAATTGGTATCATCATATACTGCTGGTGGAAATAAATGGTGGAAACCCTTTGGAAGACAATCTGGCAGTTCTTCAAATGGTTCAACATACAGTTTCCATTCTATTCCATTCCTAGCTATATAGCCAAGGGAAATAAAAACCTACACAAAAATACGTACATAAATGTTCTTTGAAGCATTGTGCATAAAAGCAGAAAATGGAAACCACTCAAATACCTATCAACTGATGAATGGATAAATAAAATGTGGTATATCTATGCTATGGGATGTTACTGGGGAATAAAAAGAGCTTGAGTACTGACAGACGCTGTCACATGATGAACTTGGAAACACCAGGGTGAGTGAAAGAAGCCAGGCACAAAGGACTACACACTGCCTGATCTCATCTAAGCAAAATGTCCACGGTCGGCAAGCCTGTGGACACAGAAAATGGATCAGGGGTTGCCGAGGGCCAGGGAGACTTAGGCTACAGGAGTGGCAGGTATGATGTGTAGGGGAACCAAGTATCGTTTGGAGGAGTTAAAAACTTCTGAAACTGTGGTGATGGATGGGTGGCAAATATACTAATAGCCCTTAAATTGTACACATTAAATGAACACATATAGGGTATACAGCCTGTGAATTATGTCATATAAAACTATTTTTCAAAAGAAAAAAAGGCAAAATGACAAAGTATGTTTGCCTTTCCTATAATGAAGATACAGTCCTGATGAACCAAAAAAAAATAAAGGAAACACTTATGATCGGATGCAGCATGTGTCAAAGTCTTCTTGAATAATCAGACATCCAAAGTATAACGAGGAGTATACTGGCAGTTGTTTCAAATCTTTAAGGTATTTCCAATCTTCAAAATAAAATCAGATTAAGACAAGAAGTTTAGTTACCTCAAGTCTAAAGTAATTCAAAGCAAGCAAACGTATATTACAGAATATTTAGGCAAATCTAGTAAAGTATTATAGAATCACTGGGGTTTTTTTTTTTTTTTATCTCTAATGGAACAGCTAGAAGCAAGTTCCTGTTTATCTCCAAGGAAATACTATTATTTTATCAATTTCCACTTGGGGGGGGGACTGGCCATATTTCCCATAATTCCTGTTCTTAAAATCACGCTCATTTGATTGATTGTTTTTCACTGTCCCCATAAAGGAATATGAGGGAATCTGACTTCCTAGTCTATCCCCTTTTCTTTTCTTTTCTTCTTCTTCTTCTTTTTTTTTTTTTTGAGACAGAATCTCACTATGTCTCCCTGAGCAAAGTGCTGTTATGTCACAGCTCACAGCAACCTCAAACTCTGGGTGTAAGTGATTCTCTTGTCTCAGCCTCCCAAGTAGCTGGGACTAAAGGGGTCCCACCACTTGGGCTATTTTCTTGCTGCAATTGTCATTGTTTAGCAGGCCTGGGCTGGGCTCAAACCTGGTGCAAGTGGCTGGTGCCATAACCACTGTGCCACAGGCGCCAAGCTAAGTCTATCCCCTTTTCTAAAGTTTAAAAAGTCTAAACTAAAAGAAAATCCTTTTTGTTCTTTGATTAGTTAGCCAAACTACAGAATGTAAGCAGAGATTTCTGGACAATAACATACTGACCTACCAAATAAATCACAAAATTGTCATCTTTGAGGGTAATGATCAGACATAGTGCATAATACACATTTCCCATTCAAGTCCAGACATTATTTAAAACATTCAGCACCAACATTAATTTTGTTTCCCAATCAGAACTTCACTGGCACAAGAAAAAAATTGTGCAGATTCTGCTAAATCACTGAATTATACCCTGCTGAATTCTGATAATATTATAATAAAATATAAATTGGAGGGTTGGGGTGAGTGGAATCAGCTAGAAATGTCAAAAAGAGGTCCCAATATTTCTGGCGCATTATTCTGCTGCAGAGACGGATACGCCTGACAAGGCGAATGTAGACCAGTCACTTTAGACTCAGAGCCCGCAGTGTTCTGGGCGCAGACAGACATGAGAGAACAAGACAGATAAAACTCCTGTCCCGAGGGGATTATAATTCTAATGCTTATAAACACAAATCTTTGTCTCTTTGCAGTTTCACAACACACAATGGAACGTAGCCTGGGTAACCATTCCCCAGTCTGAAATTTTATCTGGTGCCACTTCGGAATCTTGACATCATGAACTGTAAAAAACTCCTTTAGACCAAAGCTTAGGTACTGAGACAAAGTGGAAGTACTCAACACGGCAACCACCTCTTTATACCGTGCGCAAATAAGAAGCGTCATAGAAGTATTTCTTCTGCTCCGGTGCCAGGGAAATAATAGCAAGGCAGTTTCCACCCCGAAAGCGCAGGCGCACGAACCTGTCTTAGACCAGCGGTGCATTCAGGTGCATTCAGGTGCATTCAGGTGCACGGGGCAGGTCCGCACTCAGGCAGGCGCCCAGCATTTGGATGCAGAGGAATGGAAGCGTCACGGTACAGGCCCAGAAGACTTGCCACGTCTTGGGAAAGTCTCAGACCTGCATTAATGTGCTCTACAGCCAGGCTTAGCTCTCAAGTCGTGAGCTGGTGATCCGCCACGCAAACCCAGCCTGTGACTCCTGAACGTTACCTGCAGGGAACCAGTCTTTTACTCTATGGGAGGAAGTAAACAATGAATTAAAACAAAAAAATCAGGAGCGGCGCCTGTGGCTAAAAGGAGTAGGGCGCCGGCCCCATATGCCGGAGGTGGCGGGTTCAAACGCAGCCCTGGCCAAAAACTGCAAAACAAAAAAAGAAGATCAGATTTGCCTTTTTTTCTACCACTCAGTTCCTTCCCATACTTTATGTATTCTGAAAGTCTGATCAAAAACAGCTGATAAGGAACAGAGTTCAAGATTAGTCTGTGCAGAGGAGGAGGAAGCAGGGAGGTAAGAAAACTCCTGCGGGCAGGGAGGAGGCGTGTCAAGGAATCCTTGGAACTTTCCAGGTGGGGAAAGACCCGGCTGCAGGGAGGGAGTGAGCAGAAGACGTGAAACGGTGAAAAGAAAGTCCTTCCTGCGGCTCCTCCCCTCTCTCCTGATGCTTCACCTCGGCCCCCAGTTGAGAATCTGGGGCGCCCCAGCATCTAGGGCGCCCTCTCCAGGACGTCCAGCTGCACAGGACTCCCCTGTGGCTACTCTGCACGCCTCGCCTGGCAGTCTCCCGAATGGCATCAGATTGCACGCAAATACTTCTCTCCCACCTGCGCGTTTACCTGGGGAAGAATCGAATTAATTCCCACTAGGTATTGCTGAGTGGGTCAGTCCCGTGAGGCCACGACTTTTAACAGGTCTGACTGTGACCCACAAGGTTGTTAACGGTGGGAAGGGCCTTAAAAGTGGCAGGATTTGAAACTCAGCCTACCCTCCTCCCTCCGTGCCTCGTTCATACACGACATTAGCCTTGCGGTGTGGATGTCATGTACGCCAGGCCACCTGGACACCAGCACGCGAGACGTGTGTTACGGCTATTTTTGCAGCGAGAGCACCCTAAAACATGCTCTGCAGGCTCCCCTGAGAAAACAGCTGTATCGTTAGCCCTGGATTTAAATACTTGCGAATAAAATCAGACAAGTCCACCATTACATTAAAAATATTAAAATTTAGGCCAGGTGTGGTGGCTCGCGCCTGTCATCCTAGCACTCTGGGAGGCCAAGGCAGGTGGATTGCCTGAGCTCAGCAGTTCAAAACCAGCGTGAGCAAGAGTGAGACCCCCGTCTCTAAAAAATAGTCAGGGATTGTAGTGAGTGCCTGTCGTCCCAGCCTCTCGGGAGGAAGGAGGATCGCTTGAACCCAAGAGTTTGAGGTTGCTGTGCGCTATGATGCCATGGCACTCTACCCAGGGCGACAGAGTGAGACCTTTCTCAAAAAAAAAAAAAAAATCAAGATTTGTGGGGTGGGTAAAAGTTAAACAATCCATCTTCACATTATTTACTATATTCCAAGTTTTCAAAGTTCACCAAACTTCTTTGTCCCTGCACACAGTCCTGTGGGGTCGGAGGAGGTTGGAGAGCTCAGAACAGGAGGTGGTTGGTTTTACTGGGAGCTGAATCGCACCTCTTTCACGTCCAGTGTGTGTTCTCAAACAACGTATATAACTCCTCTGTTATTTGATCTTTAAGTCTCAAAATTCCTCAAAGAAATACTTACCAATACATGGGGGGGGAAAATGTATCTTTAATTGAAATCCTTACAAATTACATGAACTATAATTTTTTAAGGAATAAATGATTGAGTTTAATTGCTTTAAAAAATAAGAAAAACCCCAAAAGGAAGCATTTAATTCAAAAACATAGTTCAATGATTCCTTCAATGGGTTTATACGCCTGAGAAAAACAGGATGTCACAGAAGGGACCCTGAAACTGTAAATACATCCACAGAACAGAATCTGTTCTGAGTGAGAACTTCTAGAAGTTCACGGCAAAGTCCTGACGGTTTTTGTGACTGCTATTGTTGAACTTCTGCTACTGGTGGTTTCTTACTCAAGATGTTAATCACTTTCGAAACATTTCCAACCAAGTGATTGGTTCTATAAACACTTTTGAGCATGTCAGCGTCTCATACTTAACTTCTCTTCATTTATTCCATTATTGAGGGAACTTTATAAAACAGTTATCAATCCAATCTATGAAGTTGACCCTAGTGTGAAACAAACGCTCCAAAATCATTTTACACATTCACATATGAAATAAAGCATATTTATTGAAATAGTGATCTTTGTAGACACTATATTTTTAATTGAGAACTTTCAGATGTAGCAAATAACCTGTGTCTATAATTGAGCTTAGTTGCTGGATGGCTAAAACTTGAATCAGTAAATTGCAAATTTTCACTTTAGAGTTTTTCAGTCAAGCAAGAGAATAAACTCATCTAGCTCTGAATTGTTTTTTCCTCTTCCAGGGGCGTCCAGTCATCATGAGCACAGGAAGGTTTCTGTGTTAAGATGATGGGTGGCCTCAGGCACGATCACCCCTCACTCACACATGAGACGGGTGTACTATACCCACCTGCCCGGTCCACTTCCTCCCTAGCACTCCCCGTCACAACTGAGAGAACTCTGCACCGACCACTGGCTTCAGTGTAAATTCTGCTCCTTCCCAAGGACCAAGTATTTCCATATCTTGATTACACTGGTGCCTTACAGCCCAGACAGGCTCAGTGCTCATGTTCATTTTCCTAGGTTCCTGGAAAGAGGGCAATCCCATCTCCAAGCTCTCACTTTTTGAGCTTCTCTTTCTCTGGTGGGCATGGAGCAGGCGTAGGGTTGAGTTGTATTGTCTTTCTCAGGGCCTGACCCCTAAGAAGCTCCAAGTCTTATTCTCTTGCATCCATAGAAATGCCCGACCCCACAAACTCCCCTTCCCCTGGTACTGAGAGTTTCCATCTTATCCATCAGATGTGGTTTGTAACAAAGTGATTTCCCTGATCTCACCCACAGGTGATGGTTTCAACACACAATACCTGCCAACAAAACAGTCATGGTCTGAATGGATTATATCATAATCAAAGTGCATTCAAGCAAGCATCTGGTGAGTTTTGCCATCAGCAGTGAAAACTGATGCATAACATGGCTAATTGCCTTGATATTTCTCTGAAAGCAAAAGTCATCACCTCTCAGTAAATTTCATCAGATTCAACTTTCCTAGATAAAATATAAACACTATTTTTCTCTCTTTTAGCACACAATGGCTCGTTCATGGCACCTCTTCAATAGATGATTGCTAGTTGATCCCTTCCTCTTGAAGAAATTCTTGCCAAATAATTTATCTTGGTCTTCTATTCAGAACCCAAACAAAAAAATACATTAATTGTTTGATAGTGTCACCACTGCATCTAGTTAAGGGTCACATAAGATCCAAAATAGCTCAGTCCCCCGGGTAAACAGTGGTGATGTTCATTTTGTTTACATCTAGTATCAAAATGAAAGACTGGGCATTTCCAGAAATGCCCAGTGTTTCCAAAACAGGTAAATGGAAAAACAAAAGTTCTGCTGTGACCCTAAATTTAGAGTTTCTTTAGGAAGCACCTTTTTTTTTCATGTCACTGAAATGCAAGCTACTTTGCCATGCTTCCCACATAGCCAGAAATTATGGGTGTCACAAACTGGAGTGAACCGGATGCCAGACGAGGCACGTGTGCCCATTTTCCTACTCCTGGTGGTCTTAGGAGCTGCAATTTTTTCATTAGCTGTTAAATGGCCCTAGGAACATCTCCAGTCAATATTTTTATTTCCTGTTTTCACTTGACAGCAGTGAATATTTTTCTCCATTTTATAAACATATGACTAAATTTAACACCGGAGTTATGACAAGATGTGCAGGAAGCTGCCCTGGCCAAATTAACTGGGAAACTTGAACAATGCAAAATATGCTTTCTTGTTTTGAAGGCAGTCCTGACATTCTAGAGATCCTCATCATGCCCCAATTTTATTGTGCTGCTACAATTAGACTTGAAAAAAAATTTCAAAACACCTACAAAGTTAAAAAAAACTAAGTGTTTCAATTCTGTAGTATAAGAATAAGGTAAAACTTTTATGCATTTATTTTAATAAACCATAAAAACATCTGTGTTATCAACCACTTTTTACCTTAGCTTACTAAAAACAACATAAGTTAGTCTGTTGGCTAAATTTTAAACAAACTTTTTTGAGTTTCACACTCCTAAGATTCATTTTTATACAAAGAATCTTTGAAAATGTTATAGTTGATTTTAGCATCTCTTTATGACCTAAAACCTAATTAAACTCAGGAAGGGATAGTAAGCCATCACACATACATTCTTTCAGCAAATCATTTTCAATCAATCCAGCAACACATGGCTTTTTTTAATATGAAAATGAAACTATGCTAACATAACAAAGACGGAATTTATTCGTTTTCAGAAGTTTTTTGAATTTCTTTTTTTTATTTTTTCAAACAAATAGATTTCATAAAATACATAGATAAAATGTCAGGGAGCAATGTGCTCCTTTTTGTTTAATCTATTAGAATATTAACCAAAAAATGTCCCTGCTATGGGCGGAAAACCCAAATGGTAGGATTATATCTGCTATAAGAGTAATTAGGTCTTCTTTTGAATGCTTTTTAAAATATGCACGATGTGAATGAGCCTGATCCACAACCAGAGTAGTCTGGGAGAAGAGAATTAAAGGTGTGCAGCTGGGTCAAGGGAGCAGGAGGTTGGGAGGGCAACGCAGGAGAGCTCCCCGGGGCCGTCCAGCAGGCTGGCAGGGAAGAAGAGATGTGAGCGTACCTTGACCTTGACCCCTGTAGAGCAGTTGACATGCAGTCACTGTGGCAAACAGTCCTTCCATTCCCAAGGTCAAGTAACATCAGGGGTTCTAATGCCCGTGAGTTGTAATGGGCTGTCTTCGATTGCTCACTTCATTGGACTCGATTCCCATCCACACCTGTCATAAGGAGTGTGTGTGCACATGTGTGTTTGTAGTTTGCTTAAACTTGACTCTTTTTAAAGAACAATAGAAGATACTTTGGCTTTGCAAGTGGTCATTTATGAATCTGAAAGACCTTCTCAAAGTAGTGGAAGACTGAGGAATTACCTAGATAATGCAACATTTTAGGGCATTCAAAAGGGTTTCTATATAGTCCATTTACAAATGCCACCCATGTAAATAATGATGCACATTCATAAAAGGCTCTCACTACTACTGATAAAGTATCTCCACCTTCACAATAATAATTAGCTGATGTGTATATTAAGCACCACACAATGAGCCACATTGCTCTAAACGCCTCACACAGGTGTGTCTAGGCTCTTCCTCCTGACAAAAACCTACAGGCTTATCCTCTCCTGTTACTTTCTCCACAGAGCACAGATCTCGTGTTCAAGGTCAGCCAGCATTCAATTCCAGGCAGCCCGATCCTGGAGTGTACACTCTTACCACAATACAATGCAACATCTCATTTGATAAAGTTATATAGATTTTATAATGTCAATCTTTTAGAAGAGTAAACTGAGGCTCAGTGGGCTTAAATACCTGTCAGACTTCCTCTGCAAACATGTCCGAGATATTGTGATTTAATTATAATCTTTCTGATTCCAAAGTCCATGCTCATAACCACTTAATGAGCTGATAAAACCACTACAGCCTCCTAAATACAAGGCCACCATGTAAAGTGGAGAAGTTAGCATGGTCATCAAATACAAGTGAACCAGTTGTACTAGTGGGCCTACCCAACCCACCTCACTTAGGTGGGTCCTAGGAAGGACCTAGACCTCCACAACACCAGTCAGAGCACCAGCGATCCCAGGCCAAACCTCTCCACTGCTCAGAGCTTCTATTGTCAACACTAGCAATGACCTTCGATTTCCTGATCATTCCTCATAGCAGTTTTTCTGTCTCCAGGGCTGGCCACAAAGCTAGCCAGAAGGAAATTCAACCCAGAGACCCAAAACTGGATTCACAAGGGAAACTGCCTGAAAGCTGAGTGAGGGATTGTGTCTCCATGGAGCTCTTTGATCCTGGGAGAGGGAACTCATTGCACAGAGGAAGAGAGAGCAGATCCAGACGGACGCTCTTGCTCCTCAAGGTTTTTTCCTTCTAGATGAGCATTCTGGATTTCAGCGTGGCTGGTTCCTGCTGAACTTCAAGGGGCCAGACCTCTGCCCCAGCATGAAAGACTCAGAGAATCTTGAACTCCAACATGAAAGGTGAGCAGTAGGCCACAGCGTCTATGGCCTAGGCCTGCTGGGAGCCCCGGCCAGTTCAGACACCACGTGCGCCCTGCTAATCCATCTGCTTCACGGGACAAGGCCAAACAAAATAGCGAAAATAAATGGCAAGCGGAGTCTTTTGCTCTGGCCTTGAAGAACATGCTGACTTTGCCTTGCATGTTTTTCTGTAAATCATGTGGAATTTAAGTAGCTTGAGCCCAAACCATTCAAAGCTTTTTAAAGGGAGGGGGGAGAAACTGCGAAGGCTGCTTCTGATAAGCAAGATAATCACCTTATTATGTATCCTCCCATTTACCAATGTTACTGCATGAAGAAACACTTGAAATTCAGAGAAACCATGGAAACGTGCAGCTTAGCCACATGGGAGTCTAAACCAAAAACAGTCACACTTTACCAGACCACCACAAAAGTCTCCACGTTATCAGACTGAGTTTGGGCTCGCTCACTCCAGCAAAAGTCAAAACAGAAAATTTCGATGTGATAGGAAGGCTCTAAAAGGTCACGCCAACTTACTTGTGCTTTATTTGATTTCTACCTCACCTACAGACCACCTGTTGAGACTAAGATAACTCTCTAGCTGACACATTCATTAGTATAGTTGCATGTTGGTTGACAAGGGGGACACAGGGTAAGAAATGTACCTTCAGGCAGTTTTGTCACCGAGCAGTCACCAAGGGCACCCACGCAGACCTGGATGGTAGAGCCTCCTACTGATGTAGGATATGCCGTGTAACTGCAAACCTGTACGGCAGTTGCTCTCCTGAAAACTGTAGGCAATTATAACACAGTAGTTAAGTATTTGTGTAGCTAAACACAGCTAAGTGTAGAAAAGGTAAGGGGTCACGCTATGATGTCACCACATCACCAAGTGATGAGAATTTTTCAGCTCCACTATAATCCTCTGGGATAACTGTCATAAAAGTGGTGTGTCATAGTTAATGTCCAGACACCAAACATTAGCCTTGGTCCATCTCTGCTTTGACAGCCTCACCATGCCCGACTTTTGGGATGAGGTAAATTTGCTCTGGTGGATTATCCTGTGAATTATAAGACATTTAGCACCCTCCTCCCCATTTGTGAAAGCCCAAAATGTCTTCAAAGATTGTCAGATGCCCCTGAAGGCTGAGTCAAAATCACCTTTGGTTGACAGTCATTTGTTTGTATGATACTGAGAATAAATTTTGAATACAGATTATTTATATTATATATAATTATTCAGCACCTAATACTCAATATTAATGGTACAAGGTAACTAGGCACAACATTTGATTTTATAAATATGATTTAATAACTTATCTTCTGGGCTCATAAAAATAATGTTATAATGACTTCTGATTCTCATGAAAATCCATTCATACGCAAAAGTCCATGCCTTATATAAAAGAATGAAAATATTTCACTCAGCACCCCTACCACAGTGGTTACATCACCAGCCACATACACTGAGGTTGGTGGGTTTGAATTAGGCCAGGGCCTGCTAAACAACAATGACAATTGCAACCAAAAATAGCCAGGCATTGTGGCACCTGTAGTTCCAGCTACCTGGGAGGCTGAGGCAAGAGAATCACTTAAGCCCAAGAGTTTGAGATTGCTGTGAGCTGTGACACCACAGCACTCTACTGAGTGCAACATAGTGAGACCCTGTCTCAAAAAAAGAATGAATATACACTATGCATATATGCTATGCACCTAAATAATTGAAATTCTTAAAATCTGGTCATGTGCGGTGGCTCCAACCTGTAATCCCAGCACTCTGGGAGGCTGAGGCAGGTGGATTGCTTGAGTTCAGGAACTCAAGATCAGCCAGAGCAACAGAAAGGCCCTGTCTCCACTAAAAATAAAAAAATAAAAAAAAAACCTAGCTAAGCATTATGGTGGGTGCCTGTAGTCCCAGCTACTTGGGAGCCTGAAGCAGAAGGATCGCTGGATCCCAACAGTTTGAGGTTGATGTGAGCTGTGATGCCACAGCACTCTACCCAGGGTGATAGAGTGAGACTCTGTCTCAAAAGAAAGAAAAACAAAAAGAAAGAAAGAAATTCTTTAAATCTGAACTTTCTAAATTGTTCCTAAGGCTATTGGAAGCCTACATAGTTCACCCAAGAATAATACAGGATTTTTTTTCTTCAAATCTAATGAAGTACAAAACTCAACATATGAGTAATTTTAAAAATATATAAGGGTTGTCCAGGAAGTATCCAGCCTGTACTATGGAAAATAGTATTAGCCATGGCTGGATACTTCCCGGACAGCCCTCATATAGGATGTCAATAAATTAGGACACAAAGAACAATCTTTTAAAACCCGTGTATTGTCTCCGCCACTATTTTGGCCTTGATGGGAGCTGTTAGGGTGAAACAGTCCAACATGAGCCTTGGCTTAAAAAGACACAGCAATCATAGAAGAGGAAAAGAGGGGTAGATTCTGAAACCTAGAATCAAGTCACTTGGTGACCCACCCCCTCTCCGTGGGTGCCCAAAGGCTAAGAACCACCTACCTTACTTTCAAGACCAAGTCCACCTTACTCTTCATTCTAGAAACTAGGCTGTGACTTGTCCCCCTTCTTTATAGCCCCATGACACCCTAGAATGTATCAGGGCTCAGATGCATCCCCGGAACAGCCCTCACCCCGCACAGGAAGTGGAACTCATCCTGCTGCAGCAGACTCGGCCCCGCTCCCACCCCTGGGCGGGTCTTCCAGCATGGCTGGCTCTGGCCCCCGAGTGGTCATGCTTTTCCTGCTCATGGTCACCCAGGCTGGCACTCTTTGATGCCTGATGGGTGATATCAAATGACCCCATTTTTCTTCTCTGTGAACACTGACTTTTTCAAGACCCTTCGCCTGCTGCCTCTACCACCCATGTGGGCAGAGTCTGTCTTGGTTTACTGAGGTCAACCCTCCATACCCAGCAACGACACCTGATGACAGATGACTGGCAGGTGGGAAGGTGGGATGGATGGGAGGACACCAAAACGTAGGGAAAAGACTAGAAAAAAGCTACGAACAGTACCAAGGGTGGCCTGACACATATAAGTAATGTGCCTTGAGAAATCTAGAAAAATATCTTTTGATGCAAAAGCAAGCTATTTTTACAATGCCCTCTGTATGAAAATACTCTTCACAATTAAATACGATGCATAAAATCCCCATTCAAATGTTCTAAACTCACTGTTTTAACTTAATACCATTTTCAGTAAACTTCGTATAATAATTGCTTCACTTAAATCATTACGGCCTCTTTTTTTTAAGATGTTATGTTTCCCTTAAGTAATTGCAAAGATGTCATGTAAAATTAGCCCTTCCATTTCAAAAGTGAAAAGCTCCATTGAGCAAAGACAAATGTTTACTATGAATTGGTTAGCAAAGCACTATCTCAGGGAACTGGACCTTAAATGTTCAGCATCTCCTTTGGCAATCCGAATTCTGCCTTCAGTCACTGGAAATTATTTCTGTTTTAACCACAACTTATCACCCTGTACACACTGGGATTGCTTCTTTACTCTCTTATTTAATTAAAAACGAAAACAAACAAACATTTTCATATGTGCTTCACTAAAACAAACTGGTTAGTTCTACTATTATGTATCAAGACTCTACCATTTCTCAACATTTAGCCAGAATACAGTGTTTCTTAACCTTGTCTTTCAAAAAATAAAAAAATGCTTTCCAAGTTAATGTAAATAGAATACTTAAGTTAGTGCCTAAAGTAACTCCTTATACAATAACGGCTGATAAGTGCTTACTATAATTATTACCAACCCCTCTGCTCCACAGAAAACTAAAATCAAATCTGTAGAGATTGGGGTAATTGTCAGAATCTCCAGACCCAGGCCCTGGGTACCTTGTCAAAGCTCTCCGGGTGATTCCAACCAGCATAGAGAAACACGAAGCTTGAACCATGTGCTCATGAAACAAATGCAACGGCTTCAATCTCAGGAAAGCTGGCTCATTCCAGGTCCCATCAGCCGTGCATGTCAACAACACAAAACATGAGTCCGGCAATCTCTACCCTCCAGCAACCAGGTGAAAGAGACAACGGCTAAGTAAATAAAATACAGGTTCATGAATGGAGGTTCCTACAAGCGTAGGAACAGTGATGTTAACTGAGAGTGTGGATGTAAAAGGGCATCAGCCAATTCCTTCCGGATGAAGCCAGGAAGGCTTCCAGAGAAAGACGAAACTAACCTGGCACGTACAGGCTGAATGGGACTGTGTTGGGTAAAGAGGAAAGGAAAAGACATACCAGACAGAAAGAAAGGGGCTTACCACGTGCTTGTGGGGTAAATATTACAGGTGTCAAGGAGAAGCGAGAGGGATTAAGCAGAAGATGCACTGGGGCAAAGCAGCACCGATAGAAGGGCCTGTGACGCCAGGCCCAGAAATGGTTTCCTATCAGCAAAAGGGATGCAAGGAGGCATGTTAAGAAAAAGAGTAATAGGATTATCCCTACAACTTATACTACAGAAATTTTAGACTCTGTTATGGTTCAGTTTCACTTCCAGGAAGCACAGTTGCCAGGTCCTTTCTGATTCACGTGAGCAACATTCAATGTGGGCTGCTTACTGGTGTCCCTGGGAGGCTTCATTTATCTCTATCCACACTCATTTTACATTTCCTGACTTTTGTGTATCTCAAAACTTTCATAATGACCCACGTTTCTCTCTGTCTTCATATCTGAAGGGCAGTAATAAACACACCCCTGCAGACTTGGGCGCTCACACGCTCACATTGTGCTGATGTGTTCAGTTAAAATCAGCTCATCCACTGTCCCTTTGCTCAGTTTTTTGGGTTTTTTTGTTTTTGTTTTTGTTTTGATTTGAGGAATGGAGACATTTTGGAAGTTAAAATTTTAATCATAAACAAAACTAAGCCAAGAAAGTTGTTTTACAAATCTCCTTGCCTAGTATCTTTCCATAGAAGCAAACAGAGGAAAAACATTTTTTTATATTCAGGCTTTTGCAGTAGATCCATCCGATGTTTTAGGTAAAGTTGTACCACGGGGGGAAAAAACCAGAAAGAAAGGGAAAAGAAAGAGAAAGAGAGAGAAGAGAAAGTACAAACCTGACAAATGAAAGAAAATGACTGCAGAAGAAATACATTTGAGGAGGGATATCTCGAAATGGTATGTTTCTTAACAGGATATTTTCTTAACAGAAGTTTTCTTTCAAAATGTGAGTTTGCATAAATATTGGCTTATTCAAAGTAGAAAGTGAAAGCATCAAATAAATAATAACATTAGCAAGTACTTAATGAGAACTTAGTATGTGGTCAGTCCTGGGCTTACTGTTCTCCCAGAAAGCATGTCGGGACTGTCTCTAAGTCTATTTACAACTGAAGCATTAACACTGTTAAATAAACGTCACAAATCTTCGAGGGTCTGCTATTTCACCCTATTTGAAAGCTAACCAGTTAGCCTGCCTCAGTTTCCTCAATGGCTTGCAGAAAAGTTCATGAGACTCCCAGGTCAGGACAGAGGACTTTGTTACTCACAGCAGTAGCAACATCCAGAACACCATTTGCTCCTACCGAGCTGCACAAGAGGGTCAGAGGGACAGGGAACATGTGAACAGTCTGTAGGCTGTATAACAGGAATTTTGTAATGTGTTACAGAAATTTTATATTTGTTTATTTTTAGAAAGGGGTCTTACTGTGCTGCCCGGCTGCATCCCATGGTCAAGCACCCTCTTGCCTCAGCCCTCCAAGTAGCTGGCGTGACAGGTGCATGCCACCACACCCAGTTTGTTATGGAAATTTTTATGATAAACACTGGAAACACCAGTCTCTATCTTCAAAGGATCTCTTCAGCACACAAACACACTTGAAGCTAAGGTGGTCAGTGCCACAGACCAAAAGATGCAAAGAAGCGTGAGAGGACCACATGGAACTGTCATGTACCCCTTCATTGTCCAAGGTCACACAATTACTAAATAATAGAGCCAGGTTTGAACCTCAGTCCATCTCACATGACAGAGCTCTGTCCCAACACACGAGGAAGCACAGCAAGAAGGGCAGCCTCGGTTCTGTGGAGTTCACTGGGGCTATAGAAAAGAACGACCCACAAAGTCCTCCAAGGCCCCTCAGTTGCCAACATGGGTTAGGGACTTATCCTTCCAAGGGCAGAAAAATGAAAATACCACCTTTGGAAAATCATAGCTCTCCTTATGCTCTCAGGAAAGTTTTAATGACACAACAAACATAGTATTGTCAGATTTAATAATCTATAATATTCTTAGATATTGTCTCTTAGAGTTTTTTTTTTATTAAATCATAGCTGTGTACATTAATGTAATCATGGGGTACAATGTGCTGGCTTAATATACAATTTGAAATATTTTCTTCAAACTGGTTAATATAGCCTTCACAGCATTTTCTTAGTTATTGTGTCAAGACATTTATATTCTGCATTTAGTAACTTTCACATGTACCCTTGTGAGATGCACCGTAGGTGGGGACCCA
Organism: Arctocebus calabarensis; assembly: GCA_963573935.1. Classification (NCBI taxonomy): domain Eukaryota; kingdom Metazoa; phylum Chordata; class Mammalia; order Primates; family Lorisidae; genus Arctocebus; species Arctocebus calabarensis. The sequence continues at coordinate 21,529 of CAUYON010041108.1, forward strand.
CCGATTCCCCTCCCTCAAACCTCTTAGAGTTTTAACTCTTCCCTGACATGAGCAGGAGCTCAAAGCTACTCGAACATTTTGTCAGCTCTCCAGCTGAATGTCCCACCAGAAGCTATTTTGTGCCCTCAAACTTTCTATTTGGGAGACATTAAAATAAGGAAAACACAATTGAGGTTTCTGTTCTCCTTAAAGCTAAAGACTCAGGGGATTTCTTATTTTGTTATTCATGGGGAGCAAAGCTGTTGTTCTAAGCCAAACCAAAGCGCTCATCTGCTCTCCTGCCTGCTCCCGGCTGCCCACGCTTTTTAAGTGCTGATGGTGGCCGAGGGCGCAGCCATACCCTCTCCTGGAATTCCTGTCAGCCTAGTCCTTGTTTCAAGCTGCTCTTGGAAGCACATTGTAAAGAACACCATGTCTCTGCAGTTTGGGGTCAAAGTCTGAAAATCCCTGCCTAATACAAGTGTCTGTGTGCATGGAGACCCAGGCTGTTAGGTAATGATAAATGGCTGACATTTTGATGACTGTGGAGTCTACTGCTAAAGGCAAATAATGTTTACCGCCTCCCTCAAATATCAGTGTTGGTGTGAAAGGGAGATGGCTTACGTGTAAACTTGGAATAGGCCTCTGCAGGAAGGCTGGCTTTTGGGGTTTTAGACAAGGAGACGACGTTAAGGCCAGAGCCTGATTGTATGGACTGGGAAGGCCAACGTTCCCTGTTTCCTGTTTGACATACCTGCAGCTGTCCCAGACCGATGACAGCTGACAGAGGTCCCTTGCTGTTTCTGAGAAATGAAGTGGTAGGAACAACGCCATGCAGAGAAATTAGTTTTTGCTTTCAGAGCTTGCCCAGCACAGAGAAGGGGATGAAGTCTCTCTCCCAGGATTTGAAATCCATCCTGAATCCACAGCCCAAGCAGATGCTGGTATGCTGCTCACTATTTGGGGATTTCTTGCTGATGAATATAATACAGCCAAAGCCTTGCTTGGCTGCAAGGAGAAACCAGAGAAAAATAAAGATGTGCTTTTGTTGGTAACATATTGTGAGGTCAGGATGTTGTTCTAGTGACTCATTTGAAAAAAAAAAAAAATGTGGTAGGAAACTAAATTCAACCCCATGACAAAGTGCTATGGCTTTTACTTAACAATTCCAGCTAACTCACTGACCAAGGTTCTTTTTATATAGGCTATGTCTACTGACTCCAAAGTATCCATTACATTTAATTCCAAAATTCGGTTCAATAACCTGGCTATTTGGCTTGTGAAATGTTAAATCCAAAGTCAACTGCTTTGGACAAGTAATGCATGCTGCATATTTTCTGGGCAACCAAAATTTTTTTTATTTTTTTTTTGGCCAGGGTTGGGTTTGAACCCGCCACCTCCAGCATATGGGGCTGGCACCCTACTCCTTTAAGCCACAGGCGCTGCCCACAACCAAATATTTGGTTAATTACAGTGGCATGAAATTTCTGGATGCTTTAGTGTTTCATAGATAAATGCACGGAGCTTGCTGTTCCTGCAACCCTCCACCTTATTACTATTTCTGCCTTTTGTCCTCTAGTTTAGACGGATGCTATTGTCATTGGAGTGAAGCAGGAGATGGCTAGGAGGGTGCCCGTGACCATCTCAGAGCTATGTCCTCCATCTTTGAGGCATTGTGAAAAGCATCTACCTTGTTTGTTTGGGGTTTTTTCTCATTTTTTATAAAGTCTATTTATTAGAGTTTTATTATGACGTAGCATGCTGTGCGCACTTCTGTTTGGGCATGTTACTCACCTCTGTTACCTTTATCTAGAACAGTGTTGCCTTCTATCTTCACCTTTCAAATATTATCCAGATTTAAGGTCCAGCTCTAAGCTATCTCTTCCATAAAAACAAGCATAGCTGGGCAGAGTGGCTCACACCTGTAATCTTAGCAATGTGGGACGCCGAGGCAGGTAGATCACTTGAGCTCAGGAGTTCCAGATCAGCCTGAGCAAAAGTGGGACCAGTCTTTACAAAAACTAGAAAAATTAATTTTTTCCACACAACCACACACTTGTAGTCTCAGCTACTTGGAGGTTGAGGCAAAGGGATTGCTCAAGCCCAAGAGTTTGAGATTGCTGTGAGCTGTGATGCCACAGCACTCTACCCAGGGTGAGGAGTGAGACTCTGTCTCAAAAAAACATATATATATATGAATTCCTCTTATTCCATGCAATGACTCCACTAAACTGTATTTGTGGTTACATTATAGTACATTCTGCTTGGGATTGTAATTCTTTTTTTTAGAGACAGTCTCACTTTGTCGCCCTCATCACAGCTCACAGCAACCTCCAAGTCCTGGGCTTAGGCAATTGGCTCACCTCAGCCTCCTGAGTAGCTGGGACTACAGGTACCCACCACAACGCCTGGCTATTTTTTGTTGCAGTTTGGCCGGGGCTGGGTTTGAACCCACCACCCTCATTATATGGGGCCAGCACCCTACCCACTGAGCCACAGGCACTGCCCAGGAATTGTAATTCTTTGTGTCTGAGTCTATGTCACCACCAAATAATTATCTCCTGAGCGCTGCACTCTGTTTACACACAGGGACCCATTCCTCTTTGATTTCATATCTTCTTCCCAAATCCATTAATCAGCTACACCAGGCGAGTGACTTTTTAAATTTATCATGTCCATACCCTCCAGCTTAACATAGCAAATAACAGCGTGCTACAGGAGGCAGGAGAGAAGGGACGAGAAAGAACAAAGGGAGGGACAGTGTCACGCCCGTCTGATTTCACATCTCATCCCTAACTACTCGCATCGGTGAACATCCTCAGGAAAGCCCACTCACAACATTTGAAGTGCCTTCTTTTCTCCTTTGGTGTACTTATTCACACCCAAACACTGCCAAGTGTTCTCCTGGTTAAAACATGGCTGTTTCTATGTGGACACCCTGCTTCAGAACAAACCAATGAATAAAGTAGATCTTCCCTTTGCCACTGAACAACTCCATGCTTTTTTAAAACAATAATCTGATTCCTAAATACTGCCCTTCCCTCAAGGCAATGAAAGGAGAAGACAGAGCCTGGGAAGGTTACTATGATACAGCAGCACCTGTTAGAGGATGTAGAACAGCCCCACCACTTGGAGATGGCTCTGAGTGCGTGATTCCTTGGAAGGAAAGGGTGCAGTGCTCCATGGGACTCAGAAATGAAATGCCTGAACCAGAGGGGTGAGATTTTTTCAAAACGAACTACCTGTAAGATACCAAGGAAATGTTTCCGTAATAATAAGTGTACAGAGGTAGCACCATATGAAATGCATTTTGTTCAGTAAATTCAATATTCTTCAGAAAATCAGAAGCAGATTTGTTTCACAGCCCATAACTGAGCCACTGGGAATTTTATTTTCAACTTTGGAAATGTATAGAATTCATAAACATTCAGTTTTACTACCTATATTGACACTTGACCTCGTTATTTTTTTTTTCAAATGTATGACACTGGAGGTTTGATGGTCCTGTTTTCTTTTAACAGACACGTAACGGGCCCCACCATTTGATCTGGCTTGACTATTCAAAACTGCAACCCGGGATTTCACACTGTGCTTCCCTAATCGCAAACCTTTGTTCTCTGCCAATACCGTACTTGAGATTTCTAACACTTAGCAATTTTCTAACATTGTGGTTGAGGTCATCTTTGAAAGACCTACATTTATATTTTCCCCTTGTGATGCAGAATCAATACTTTCCTGGCTGCGACAAAGTGAAACACGCCATTCACCATATTAGACTGCTGAGTGGAAATGCAAATGAGGAGGCAACGTGTCCCGCTTGCTCTGGAAACCCAGAAGCTAAGGAGGGTGTTGCTGATCTCCGACTCCCTGGCTGGAAATACCACATCTGTCCAGGTTTCAGAGTTTTAAAATCTCATCTTTCTGTACTTCTTTAAAGAGGAGTTCATAAAAGGCACGCCTAATTACCCAAAGAAAACCTCTAGCATTGACATAAATGCTTCACATAAGAATTTCCATCTCACTGTCCACACGCTTTCTGCAAAGCCAAGTCTTTCTTCTTTTTCTCTCCTTTTTTTTTTCTTTTTTGTGGCAAATAATAGGCAATCAGAGAACATCCAGCTCCACATAAGGGAAGAGCAGTTAAGATAGGAGGGCTGAAAAGTACCATAAAAATCTCAGGACGAGGACTCTTTTGAAAAGTTGCTCACAAGATCAAAAAATTTAAACCTGGTTTAGATGTGGAGAAACTGGTTGCAAATTCCTTGTTAGTATAGTGGTGAGTAAAAAAAAAAAAGAAAAAACGGGTTGCAATTTATACCCGAAAGCTTGCAGATTTAATCATGCACTTGAGACTTGAGTGCCTTTGTCTGTTTTCATGGAGGACAGTAGCATTCCTTGCATGACACTGTGGTGTTGACCATGGAGGACCCTTTCTGGTTGCCTGTCCTAGTTCGCCACATTCTCAAAGTGCGCCCTCTAGTGCAGGGACTGTCAAACACCAGCAAGGTCCTGAGTCCCCCTAAGAGCTGGGTTCTACCTGCAGCTTTCATTGTTTTAATTTCAAATTAATATGAGGGTAGAATTTTTAGGCTACATTGTTTCCACTTCTAAATTCAAGTTGAAGTTGTAGCTAAGCCCTTCACCCATTGGGTGCGTTGAACACCTCACATTGTGCACGTTAGGTGAGATTCCACCAATCGCCCTCCCTCCTCCAGCCTAGCACCCTCTCTCTTCTCTTCCTCCTCCCTCCTCACCCTTGCTAGACTATATTTATGATTTATGTGGGTAATTGTTTACGTATTGGTTTCATATCAGTATTGAATACATTGGATTTTTTTTTCCATTCTTGAGATACTTTCCTAAGAATAATGTATTTCAATTTCATCCAGGTAAACAGAAAAGATGTAAAGTCTGCATCTTTTCTTATGGCTGGATAGTCCTCCATGGTATACATATGCCACAGGTTGTTAATCCATTCATGGGTGGATAGGCAGCCCAAAATCTGCAGATGCTGGTGTGAATGTGCAGAGAAGGGAACACTTCTACACGGCCGGTGGGATTTTCCAAACTACCCACAGATTTCTGATCCAGGTAGGTCTGGAGGTGAGCCTAACAAGTCTCTGGAAGTGCTGAGCTGCTGGCCTGGGGACCATACTTGAGCCCCCACTGCTTTGAGAAGGAGCAGCTTGGAAAAGGTTGGAAACATGAGGGTCAAGGGGCAGGGGAATAGGGAAGAGAGATGTGGAAAGGAACTGAGCCCGGGAGGCTTTAGGGACACAGCTCCCTGGAAGGGAGGGTGTGGTCTTAGAGATTGCACAGTGAGCAGCATGGCCCTGTACAGATGAGGAATAAGAATAAGTTTCAGAAAACATAAAAGAGAAAAAGTGATCATAGGCTCAAGCTCTTCAGACCATGACAGCCACTAAGATTATAAGGAAAAATCTTCCTGCACTATAAAACGTGATCATCTTTCAGCGCTCCCTTCCCCGCCCTGGTGGGCACAGCGGAAGCCTCCTTCCCCAAGCTGGCCATGCAGGAGGGACCCCCAGCCCACTGAGCACGGGGCACGGGAAATGCCATCCTCCTGATTCTCAAGTATCCAATTTTACTGCCCCAGCCAAGTGCTATCCCAGCGGGGAAGACGCAACCTCAGTTATTTGTGAAGTGTCCTTCTGCCAGTTCTGATGAGGTTCAGGGGTCTGGACCTGGGCCCAGGCACAGCACGGAGTTCAATGCTGCGGTCTTCCCATCCATCATCAGCTCACAGTCACCCTCAGGAGAGGCCTTGTTCCTACCTACTGTGACGCACAAGGTCATGCCCGTGAAAATCTCCTGGGAAGCACCTGCGGCCTGAGCCGTGGCAGCCTGGGCAGCGGCCCTTGCAGGAGAAGTGTCCCCATCACTGTGGGGCTCATGGACACGGCTTCTTCCTCCTGAGGCTGGAGGGGAATCGCTGTCCAGTTTGTGCCACAATCCGTGAAGTCCCCAGGTGCCACACCCACACTTCTCTGGGACCCAAGAATGCTTTTCTCACTTTTACTTCCTTCACACTTTGTAAGTTTTTAGGATTCAGGCCCTTAGGTGTGAGAGCCCAGTACCCACAGGAACCACCAGGGCACAGTAGATTAGACCAGCAGCGTGTGGTGGGGAGAGCTGTCCACTGCGGAGGGAGGGAACCTCGGAAAACATTAACATTACAATTTTTCAGAATCGTCAAGGCCAAGGGGACAGCAGGCTTCTCGTCTGCGAGTGGAGCTAACGTTAATGGAAAACAAAGATGTGTTCCTCTTTCCTTGTTCCTCCTGGATATTCGTGAAGAATCAAGCACAGCACAGGCTCCATTTTCATAGAGCTGGGGATTTTTTTTACCACTCTTGTTCAAAGTTGCATCCTCAGCAGGTAAAGCAGTGCCTGGAGAACTACAGACATGCTCAGTATCTGGCTGAATGAAAAAAATAAATGGATGTGTAACAGAAACCAGTGTATTGTTACTGCCTTATAATACTGCCCAGCTCCAGTGCACTCAGTCTGACATTGCCTGGCACTGAACGTCGGGGACCCCCACAGACTGCATGTAGCCATGAGGCCTGAAGCTCTTCTTTGCACTATGCCTGAACACGGCAGTAACATTATACATCCTGTGGAATTGTGGAACATGTTGGACGGAAGCTAAACTAGGCAAGCATATTTATGTCTGAGTGCGGCCCAAGTGGAGGCCAAAGGGAAACACAGGCTTGGAGTGTTGTTGTAGATTTCCGTGACTTCAAAGAGAGCCAAGAAATAGTCCCAGGAACCCAAGCTTGGAAGCTGGGAACTCGATCTGAACTCACGTGTGCTGTGCTTCTCACATACACAAAAAAGCTGTCGAATGTGACTTTCCCCAGGGAAAAATTATCATCGGCTTTTTGCCTGCAGCGTCCTCTTTTATCTGAGGCCATTCTTGAGACCCTGATCCACTGGAAGGAAAGTTAATCTTCTCTGATCTGTGTGGCTGCATCCACCCATGGATTGCTTCCCCTGGTGAAGCATTTAGCACTGAGCCAGGAGCACACAAGCTCTGATAAAGCACGAGCAGGTTTGCTATTGCAGCTGTTCATTATTTATGAATGTCTGCAGTGTTTTTCCTGTTCACATTGTCCACTTTGAAGAGTGCTTTAATAAGGGAAAAGATTATTTTGGAGTCCACGTGTCCATGAGTATGAATATTTGGGAGCCACTGATTATTCCCACTTTGCAGCAAGGCCCTCTCCACCTATTTGGAACCCATGGTCTCTATTTCAATTCTGTGTACATCATAGGATAACTTCTCACACACCTGCTAATACAGGACTTCCAATCACTGGAACAGCTGCTGATGAAAAGAAAAGTATAAGTGCTACAACAGGCAGCAGAGTGTGCTGGAAAGATCATGAGGTGTAGTTTTGGGAGATCTGGGTTGGAATTATAGAACCACCACTTACATGGATTGTTTAATCACTAACCTTCTAAAATACACGCCTTAGTGAAAACTTAAGAAAAACCACAGCAGGATGGTTGTGAGGTGCAAATGAAATGAAAACACAAAGAAGTACTTTGTAAAAAGTAAGGAATAATAAAAATATTCATCATTGCTGTTGGCATTATCAACACTATTACAGGGATAGAGTGGGAGGCAAGAAGGAAAATGTGAATGAGAAATTAACTGTGGTCATAGCAGGAAGGACAAAAGTGGGAGTCTCCAGGCTCTGTGATAAGAGGTGGTTGGGAATGGGGGTGGAATGTAGCATCAAGGACCCAGCACTGACTCATCCACTAGTCATCACCCCAAAGAAGAGAATGAACAACTTGACCTCGGAAAGAGTGGGGGTGGGAAGGTGAGAAACACAATGTGACACCTCGGAGTTTGCTCCCTCTTTCTAACAGAGCAGCCTCTATAAGATGGTTGGAGGAGAAGGAAATGAGTTTGAACATAATATAAGAAATGTGATAAATATGCCTGAGGCAAAAAAGAAGGACTGTGACTATGCTGGCCCCTCTGTAGTTTGTAGCTGCTAACAGAAAACACTTTTAAATCCCTCAGACAGAGGGATTACGTGGTTACAAATTCTGCCAGTTGCCTCCACAAATGTCTGTTTTTCCATCCTTCTCAGGACCCTGATGTCCTGCTGGTATGTTGCCACACAGAACAAAAGATGACACTCCGAGCCGCCCTCCCACCTGAGCGTGGGGCAGGACTGACTTCTGTCCATCACATGGTCAGCATGTTTCTGAGACTCCAGGTCATCCCCTTCCATGGGGTCACTTGAGGTCCCTTTCTCGGCCTCTGCCCAGATGCAGGGGCTTCGTATCTGGGCACCCCCATCCTCCACCACAGCTGGGCTGTTTCACATGCCAGCCACCACTGAGCTCCCATCAATCAGTCTATGTTTTTTTTTCTCAGGCAGCTCCTGGAATCCAAGAAGGTGTGTTTCCATGATGCCAGATCAAGCAAGACCAAGGCAGAGAGAGAAAACCACCTGCAGTGTGTATCCTACAAAACAAGGCTTTCCCAAAGATTCAGGTTGTAAGGATAACAGAAGATAGGGTATACAGAAGATGACATTACCCTGGCTAGGTGAAGGCTGTGGATAGCCTAGAAATTAGGATGGGCGGCAGACCAAACGAACATCCTCATAGTCTTGCAAAGCAATACCAGAGGGAAAGAAGGAAATTAATCATCCTTAGTCTGAACACACCAAGGAAGAGCTTACCTCTGACAATCTACTGTAATCCACAAAACACTCTGAAAATAAACCAAATTCATCTTTAACACTCTGAAAATAAACCAAATTCATCTTTTCTCTTTCTTTGCTGTCTGTTGTAGTTGTTGTTATTGATGCTATAATATGATGATAATAATGTAATAATAAAAATTCCGAGGAGCAGTCCCATTATGTGGAAGATGAAGAAAAAAGCTGAAAATGAAAGAGGAAAGAGAATTGAAATGAAGGACATGGACTATGGCACCAGCATTCAGATAATAGAGACTCAGTAAAAAGCAAACAAATTGGACAAAAATAATAATCAGAGATATCACAGAAGAAAATGTTCCTAATTTGAAAAAGAGGCCATTAAAAACAGAAAAATAGGACCAGGCAGAGTGGCTCACACCTGTAATCTCAGCACTCTGGGAGGTTGAGGCAGATGGATTGCTTGAGCTTACAAGTTCAAGACCACCCTGAGCAAAAGTGAGACCCTCATCTCTAAAAATAGAAAAACTGAGGCAAGAGGATCTCTTGAGCCTGAGTTGGAGGTTGCTGTGAACTAATGACAGCACAGCACTCTACAGCTTGAGACTCTGTATATAAAAAATAAATAAATAAATAAATAAATAAAATACAGAAAAATAATCAAGCATCATGCCCTTTCTTCATTTAAAAAGAATAAGTCAACATATAAAATTCTTGATATAAAATATTAATATACATCACTGACTCTTAAAGGACAAAAATGATGCTGGTTTCAGATTTCCCCTCTAATAAATCAAAAGTTGAAAGCTAATGGTGACAACCTATAGATTTTTTTAAGGCCAAAAAGATAAGATCCAATAAAATTTTTATCCAACTTAATAGTAGGAAGGTATTCTGGTATGCACAAATTCACATCAATTAGGGGGGAAAAAAGCTACTGCAATGGAAAATCCTCTAATTAGTGTAACAAAAATAAATTACTGTAGTAGAAATACATACAATCTGAATTAAGTGTGTAATTTTCTAGGAAATTACCCCAATTAAATCAAGACACAGATGTACACTAATAGCCACAAAGAAAAACGAAATGGTGACCAAAATGTATACCTGAAATGCCCATTACCATGCAGACACATGAACCAGACAGGTATATGTGTGAATTCAATATGATTTTCAAGAAATAAGTAAATCTAATACTATTTAAACTTTTACAAAATACATAAAAGCATTTCAAAGTCTCACATAAAACTAGAATAATTCTGGTGGCAAAATTGACATAAGTAGTTCAAAAGAAAACTATGATCTAATGTGTTAGAAATATAGTTATTTAACCCCTCTAAATAAATGATAGAACATCTATTTCAAGATAATATTTTCAATTTTTAAACAATCCAATCAAAGAAACATATGTCAAAGGAGAAAAAAAATAGGAGACTGGGGAAAGAGGACATCAGGCATCTCTGGAAGGCGGGATCTGCCCAGAAACTTCCCCTTGGGAACACAGGGAGACAGCGTGAGACTTCTGGACACCCTGAGGAAGGCAAAAGAGGTGGAGATTGGGCAAGTGGTTGCGTGTGTTCATTTGGTCTAAACCTGTTGGCAGCTGTGGTGGGGCAACAGTGGGGCTGCAGGCTGGAAAGGTCTTGCCTGTGAGCTGTTTGGGTTTCTTTTGGACTTGGCACTCAGTTGAACTGCCTTGGGAGAACTTGGGCAAGAGTGCAGTGGTCATTGAGTGTTGTCTGGGGCCCAGACTGGGCCACTGAGCCAGGCAGAGCTACCAGTGTTTGGTTGTGGGCTGTGTGGAGCCATTGTGGGAGAACGGCCCTAGCAAGCTCCACCCTCAGGGTCACAGAACAAACATTGGGCGGGAGCGAGTAATCTAGTGACTGAGCAGCCTAAAGGCAGGGACTGAGACTCCTTGCAGCCTTTACCCTCAGGGACATAGGGTGAGACCAGTTTTAGCAGGTAAGTGGAAAGCCACTTAAGGAGTGATCCCAGCCACAAGCGCTTTCCTGGAAAAGCTTCTTCTGCTTAGCCCAAGTTAGCAATTTAAAGTGCCTTCTAAGCAGGCTGAGGAGGATTTAAGCTCTCCACCCTGCAAGGTTTGCGAAATCATTAGAGACACAGAGTCACTCCCTACAAAGATCCAGTAACAACAGAGTGATTCTGCCAGGGTCTGATCTGGGAGAGACACCTCCCCAACTCTGAGGACGGTCAATAGGCAACAGTGAAAAATAATCATGAGGCA
>CAUYON010041110.1:0-65778 GCA_963573935.1 Arctocebus calabarensis
TGTGTCTTAATTCATTTTCTGTTGCTATAACCAAACACCACAGACTAGGGTAATTTATAAGAATACAGTTTTAGTTAAGTCATGGAAGAAGCCCAAGTGCACATCGACCCACGAATGGATTAATAAATTGTGGTACATGTATACCATGTAATACTATGCAGCCTTAAAGAAAGATGGAGACTTTATCTCTTTCATGTTTACATGGATGGAGCTGGAACATATTCTTCTTAGCAAAGTATCTCAACAATGGAAGAAAAAGTATCCAATGTACTCAGCCCTACTATGAAGCTAATTTAAAGGTTTCATATGAAGGCTATAACCCAACTATAACACAAGAATATGGGAAGGGAGGGGAGGGGGGAGGTTAGGGTGGAGGGAGGGTAATTCGTGTGGCCACAACTATGGTGCATCTTAGAAGGGTAAAGGTGAAACTTACTAAATGCAGAATACAAATGTCTTCATATAATAACTAAGAAGATACCATAAAGGGTATGTTAAACAGTTTGATAAAAACATTTCAGATTGTATATGAAACCAGCACATTGTACCCCTTGATTGCACTAATGTACACAGCTATGATTTAATAAAAAAAAAAAGAATATAGTTTTAGTTAGCCCATGTTTCTAGAGGCCAGAAGTCCAAGAGCATGGCACCAGCATCCAACGAGGGCTTTTTAGCTGCATCATGACAGGGTAGGAGGCATCAGATGGAGAGACAGAGCAATTATGCCAGTTCAAGTCTCTCTTCCTCTTCTTGTAAAGCCACTAGTCCCATCATGGTGGAACTATCTAATCCTTATTACCTCCCAAAGACCCCTCCTCTAAATGCCAACAATATATGAATTTGGAGACTGAGTTTCCAATACATTGAGTATTTCTGAAATCTGGATGGGGGAGCACATTGAAACTATAACAGCTTATGGGTGTGTATATTTGTATGCTTGTGTCTTGCACCTCTGAGAGGCAAGTCCAAGTGATCCCAGCCCTGCCTCAACAGGGAGTCCACAGCTCTCTCTCTGCCTCCCTTTCCTGTCTTCCCCATCACCTTTGCTAATCATCCTGTTGGCCAAGCTGATGCTTCACAAGGCTGGCACTCCACATTTGGAGCATTATTAAACACAAAGGTCTACCCCAGCCTATTCTTAGTTCTGGCAGATTCTAAGAAGAGGAAAATGAACTTTGCTCCTGCTCAGAATAGCAAGTTCATTCCAGGTAGTGTCAGCACACAGAAATGTGAATGTTAGAAAGTCTTATAAAATAATCAGGCACTCCAGACAGAAGGGCTCATTTTGTTTTGTTTTTTAAGAATACATTTTAAAAACACCTGTGTTCAGCATGATTTACTGCAAACATCATGATCCTTGGAATAAGTAAGACCTGGGTAGGAAGATAGATGGGTAGAAAGACTCATCTCTGCTACTTCTAGCTGTTGGACTTAGGCAATACATATAATCTACCTAAGTCTCTCTCATCTATAGTTACTTCCTAATCCATGATTGGAGATAAATGTATCTAATTCTAGGATTGATGCAAAAATGAAATAGGATAATGCAGAGAAGTATTGCTCTCTGTCTGCCACATTATAGAAGCTTAATAAATGTCAGTTCTAAATTCCTAAGCACTGTGAATTGCAAAATGCTTCTTGGTCCCTCTCTTTCCCCTGTGTCAACCTCCTACCTACTATTTAATGGTAATAATTATAAAGAGGGAGAATCTGGAAACATGTGATCTGGCCATGCCCTTGTCTCTCTTCTCCATTCTATTTGTCTTGCCTGTGAGGTCCAGAAGCAAGTTCCTATGGAGTAATGGGCTTTGTGTTAATTAAGTTTATGAAGCCTTATCTCCTATGGGGTTGAACAAGAACCCAAAAATCACCTGAGAGTTTCAGAATGAGGACTGAGCATTTTAAGATATCCAGTGGGAAGAATTTGAGCCTTAGAGATCTGAAGACTTCTAGGAGTGAGGGGTGGGGATGGAAGGAAAGGTTGATATTCACTTACAGGATGGGCCTGGCTCCCCTGGATATCAAGTGCTGAAGATGATGAAGCAGTGAACCAAGTTCTGCCTGACCTTGATGCTGTGATAGCACAAGAAGCCTTTAGAGCACGGAAGACTCTCCAGCCAGGAGCTTTAGTGGAAGCTGGGGGCTTTCCATTGGTCTACACATTCTTACATATGAAACTTCTGCTCTTTAGGACACATTAGTAATCACAATAAACTAGATTCTTAAAGAGGTGAAAAAAAAAATCTCATAACCTATCAAGAAAGTCCAAAGCAAGAGAAAGAGAAGGAATCCATGACCAACAGAAATAGAGGAAACAGATGATGACTTGAATTTAAAAACAAAAGAGTAATACAAAGAGGTTTAGGTGATAGTATGAAGAATCTCTGGGACTGAAAAGTGTGGTGGCTGAGCTAGGAGAAGAGTAGGAGGCATTGATCATAGCTGAGACCCACATCAGTGGCTCAGAGGATGAATGCATGTGATATCTGAAATTCCAGAACAACATGATTATCAGAAGGTAAAAGGTAAGTGACAAGAAGGACAGATGCAGGGGCTTAACACATTAATAATAGGAACTTCAAAAAATAAAAAAGAGATAAATGGAGGAAAGACGATCAATGAACAAATAATAGAAGACAGCTTTCTGGAGGGGAAAAATTGAGTCTATGGACAGAAAAGGTTCTCCAAGTTCTAGGATGGATTAATAATAAAAGGTACAGACATAGACATGGCCTGGTCAATCTCTTAACTCCCAGGATAAAGAGAAGATTTCAGAAGATTCTTGGCAGAATCTTGAGAAACAAGAGAAAAAAACATGAGAAAAAATCAGACTGACATCAGACTTCTTCTCTGCATCAGCTAGAAGATCGAAGATGGTGGAATTGTACCTACACAGAGATGAATAAAAATCATGGAGACAGAAAAGCTCAGCCAAAGATATCTTTTACCAGAAGTATATACTCGTATGATCCATATGAAGAAGGACTTGATAATAATGTCCTTTACATGGTAAGTGAACTTGAGGAAAAACCTAAAGATTAGGGAGATGAAGAGGAGTGTGCAAAGAGGAGGACCAAACTGAAGAAGGAAATGAAAATATCTCCAAGAGCCATCATACTGGGCTAAGGAGCAAGTATGAGTAACAGAGCATCTTGGTGGGAAAGAGAATGGTTAACGTCTTCTTCCAAAAATGTACACCTGAGGACAACAGGCAACAAAGGGAAAGTCAGCCCTAATGAAATGGAAGCAGATAGAACAACTTCCAAATGAACAATGAAAAGAAATAAAATGGATAAGAGCTGTTTAATCATTTGACCCAGAATAAGAAAACACAAAAATGAAGCAAACATTAAACATAAAATAAGTTATACAGAATAGAGCAAATTACACTACATATAAATGGCTGATTTCCCCATCCCAAAGGCAGAGACTTTCATATTGGGTTTACAAAAATGAAATCCAACCACATGCTTTGTTTAAAAAATTATGCTTAAGCGAGCAATAAATGTTTAAACCAAAGGGGTTGGCAAAGAGAATTTAATAATTGGAATGGTTATAAGATGTAAAAATCAATAGCCTTTCTCTCTTCTAGTAATAAGCATCTAGAAATAGAAATGAGAAGAAATATTTAATTTGCCCTAATGGTAAAAACTCTAAAATATTTAGAAATACATATAATAAGAAAGGGCAGGCCTTAAAGAACATTATAAAATCCCATTGAAGGATATAAAACCAAGATCTGACCAAATGAAAGGACATAGTAAATTATAAAATAATATATCATTATTAAAATGTCAGTTCACCTAGCAAATATATAAATGAAAGAAAATTTTGATTAGAATTTCAAAGGCTGTTTTTTAAAAGTTGGTTATTGAAAAAAGGGATATATACATACATATGGAAAAATAAATGCCTGATAACTATCTCCACACATTCCTCAAACATATGTGAACCTAAAACTAAGCCATTCTCTGGATGTATTGAAGGTGTAGAAAAATAATGAATAACTCAGCTTACCTGATATCAGAATTTCTTAAAAGTCCATAGAAATTAAATAAATCTGGAACTGATTAATGACCAGGTAAATAGATGAGTGAAGAAAATACAGCATGTAGAAATTAATCCCACTTAATATGAGATTTTAAGATAGGAAAAATGAATGTTGGAACAAATGGTGCTGGAACAGCTGGTTCTCCATTTGGAAGGAAACAAACTTGAATAAATCAAACAAAACATGTAGATAGTTAAAGAACATAAAATTAAAAATTTGCAAGATAAACTGTGTGGATAATCCTTCAAGGGGAGCAAGAAGAAACCTGAATCAAACCTGGAAAAAAAAATCTGGATTCTAAAAAAGAAAAAGTAGACATATTTGGGCTTATAAAATTTTAAAACACACATGGCAAAAGTCTCTTAAAACAAGTAAATAGATAAATCACAGATTTGGAAGGAATATTTGCAACATAAGCAAACAACACAAGAAAAAGGGCAGCTTATATGAAAAAGTGATGCATACAATAGCAGATCCAAGTGGCCATGAATTATATGAAAATTCATTAGCAATTGAAAAGTGTAGCAGTTAAGAAAAGTGCTTAAGTACTACATAAACATTAAAGTTGCAAGGACATATCATTTTCTACCTCATAGTGTAGCAAGAATGGAAACAAATGATTATTGCCAAAGGTCATGAGAACCTACATTGTGGGTGAAATATATGGTTAGAACCTTTTAGGAAAATGATCTACCAACTTCTGTTAAAATTAAAAATTCATGTGAACCTTGACCCAGTATTCCCATTCATGGGGAATATATTCCACAGAAGTGAAACCCCTAGTTTGTGGGCTTATATGGGCAAAGATGTCTCTTGCAGTATCATTCACAGAGGGCCAAGATGACTGAAATCAAGCAGATGCCTGTTTTCTCCTTGTAATCATCTTTAAGTTTCTAAAGCTCATAAAATTTCATAACACTCCATATCTGTATTAGGGCCAGCTGTGCTCAATGCTCCCTTCCTGAGGCATTTGCATTTTTAACTGGATACTCCAAAAACCAGTGAAAATTAGACTATCTTTGGGACCAATGGGTAGCCTGAGATCCTTGTGGGGTGAAGCTGCAGGGGAATGGTCTTTCTCAGGCCCAGAGGGCTTTGCACTGGAGGCTGAGGGTTGGACACTGTTGTATAGGCAGATAAAAGGTCACATGATCCATGCAATCAGAACTACGATCACAGGAGGAAGAATTGAATTTGGGGAAACCATTGGCCTCTGCTTTTTGTTATTTGCTTTCCAGGGGCACACAAATCTTGAATGGGCTTGAGAAGACCTGTTACTATCTTTACATTATATGCGGTTATCTTGAGTGTATGTGGGCGTGTGCATATTCCTGGGAAGAAGGATACCGTTTTTATCAGGGTCTCAGAAGAGTCTGTACCTCTAAAAAGATTAAGAATCACTATTGTAGGCTGGGTGAAGTGTCTCATGTCTGTAATCTTAGCATTCTGGGAGGCCAAGGCAGGTGGATTGCTTGAGCTCATGAGTTTGAGACTAGCCTGAGCAAGAGAGAGACCTCGTCTTTAAAAAATAGCCAGGTGTTGTGGTGGGTGCCTGTTGTTCCAGCTACTGGGGAGGCTGAGGCAAGAGGATGGCTTGAGCCCAAGAGTTTGAGGTTGCTGTAAGCTATGATACCATGGCGCTCTACCCAGGGTGACAAAATGAGACTCTGTCTCTATTAAAAGAAAAAAAAAAAAGAACCACTATTCTAGATGACTTTTCTTTCTGATAAATTAATTCAAAATCATGGGTTAATGCCCTATCCCACACTGTTCTATAGAACTTTTGTTTAAACAGAGGACTTATGGGTCCAAGCCAGGCATACTCCAGTTTTCAGAGGCTGAGCTGGCCTAGGAAACAGGGATAGTATTGGAGCCATCAGATCACAAGACCAGATAAGAAGATAAAGAACAGGTTGGAAAACAGAGGTGGGGCTGGTCAGGACTAATTTAATGTGGAACCAGACAGGTGGCATCTTGACTTTACTACTTCCTGACCATGTAGCCTTGGGCAATTTACTCAACCTCTCTATTCTCAACATCCTCATGTGTAAAATGAGGATAATGACCAGACATTATGAGGTGGTTGTGAGGATTAAATGAGCACACACGCACACACACACATATATAAATATACATATTTTTTTTTCTAGATAGAGTTTCTCTCTGTCACTCTGGGTACATCATACCTCACAGCAACTTCATTCTCTTGGGCTCAAGAGATCTTCTTGCCTCAGCCTCTTGAGTAGCTGGGACTACAGGCTCCCAACCCAATACCCAGGGAGTTATTCTATTTTTAGTAAAGACAGAGTCTTGCTCTTACTCAGACTGATCTCAGAGTTGAACTCGAGCAATCCACCTGCCTCCACCTCCCAGAGTGCAGATTACAGGTGTGAACCACCGCGTTTGGCCTGTATCCTAAAGTGGCAGGAGTATAATAAATACTGCCTAAGCATCTGCTTTTTATTATTGTTGTTGTGGTTATGTAGCAGCCTTTCTGGCTTACTGGAGGTAATATAGTATTGCACTCTGGTTCTTGAAGTGTGGGCGCAGGACCGGCAGCACTGGAATCACCTGGGAACTTGTTAGAAATGCAAATTCCCTGGCCCCACCCAGACACTGAATCAGAAGTTCAGGGAATGGGCCCAGCAATCCGTGTTTCTGCAAGACCTCTTGTCAATGCTGAGGCCCCCTCCAGAGAACAACCTGTGCAGTCCTTAAGAATGCAGGTTTTGAATCCTGGCTTCACCACCTGCCAGTCGTATGCACCGGGGAGAATTATTTAACCTTTTTGTACCTTGAGGTATGCACCTGAAAAATGGAAATGGTTCGAAGAATTAAATGGAACACAATGCAATAATGTATGGGAAAATACATTGTAGGGCCTAGCGCACAGTGAGCACTCAGTTAATAATGGCTGTCATTATTATTATTAGGATCGGAAAGTCATTTGTTTAAAGAAACTGTTGGCGATAAGACCAGCCAGGATGAGGAGCTTTAGTGCAGAAGTTGATCAGTAATCTAATGCCCGAGAGTGTGGGTCTGTGTGTGAAGGTGTGCCTTCCTCAAGAGAAGTCAAATATTTTGTGACAAGTGTTTCAAAACTTTCCCCCCTGCTCTTAAGTCCCCCTTGAGTTCTTGGGGCTCCTACACCTTAAAAGAGGAAGGTGTGTGTCAGGGAAAATGCCTGAGTCCCCCTTCAGAAGTTTTCAGGGCAAAAATCGTCTCAATTCCTTTTACTTCTCTGTGGAAATTTCCTATGTAAATGCCTCCCTCTTGTCTTAGACCTGCCATGTCAGACTCCTCAGGCCCCTGAGAAGCAGGGGCCACAAAGCTCCAGTGGAAGTGGGTGATCTCCAGGCATTTCCCCCTGGCCTGGGCTACGGGTAGACACGGTGCAGGTAGAGACCCCTCCTGGGCTTGCCTGAGACCTTCCTGGTTTGGGCACTGAAGTTCCTGCTTCTGGGCAGACTGGCAGGGTGGTCACTCTTTCAGTCCTCTCTCCTTCTCTCTCTCCAAAAGGCTGTCACCCTGGCAGCGGCCAACCCTGGCATCAAAGGGCACATTTTCTGGTATGGGGCCTGCCTAGATGCTGAGGTGGCCATGCCCAAATTAAGCAACAGCCAGAAGCTATCTTTCCCCTTTGGGGCGATCCTCCTGCTAGGTCCTCAAACTTCAGTGTGCACAGAGTCTCCTGCCACATGCCAACGCCCAGGTCCCACCTGCTGAGAGTCATGAGACCTGGGTGCGTGGTGCATGGGGGTGTGCTCCTTAGTCCCATCAGGAGTGTCTGGTACAGAGGGTCTGCAGACCGGTTTGGGGAAACACTGTCCCAGTTTCTAGAGGAACATGCAAAGGGGCTCTTGTCCCAGACGGTCTTGTAGTGTTGGGCTTGATTCAGAGTTCTCATGAGGTGCTTGTTATAAATAATAGGGAATAAACAGTTCACAGATGGAGATGCACTGGTGTTCAAAAATGTCTAAAATGACGTCTTATTTAATCCTCAGAAATTATCCAACCATCTGACAAGCATCTGATGAGTGTCTGCGTTGAGAAAGGAGTGGATGAACACTGGGAACCTGGGGTCACTGCTCTCACAAAGCGTGCACTCCAGGTGGGGATGTGGGTGAGGGATGGCTTATGGGCTGGATGCTGCTCTGGCGGCCTGACAGCTACTTCCCTCTAATGCCTGCACCACAGAAAGGAATCCAGCAGCAAGGATCTCTTCCCTGGATGATAATGCCCACAAGGGCCACAGAGCTCACGTTCTAACTTACAGTGGGCTGTGCTGAGGAAGGGGCCTGGTTTATGCCTCATGATTTTTCCCAATGCTTCATGATTTAATGGGCTTCATTCTTTACCTGTATTTTCTAGCAATAGCACATGGCCTATGGTTCCCTCAGACACCCTGCTCTGGCTCTCATAATCTCTGTCTGGAATTCTCCTCCTGACTAGGCATCACCTAAGAAGCCCTCTGGAGCCCTCTGGGTTGGGCCATGCTCCACCCCTTCATGCCCCCAGCCCAGGGACTCTCACTGCATCTCATTCATGCCCCTATATTTGAGCACTACGTGTGGTCAGGCCCTTATTTCAGTCAGTGAGAATTGCCAGCCCCTGGCTCAAAGGACAGATGATGGTCAGACCACTTGCTGAGTAGACCCCTTTACTGGTCTCTTAATCCACATACTGAAGGGCTTAAACCTGCAGACATGCTGGCTCGGCACCTGTGGCTCAAGCATCTAAGGCGCCAGCCACATACACTTGAGTTGGGGGTTCGAGTCCAGCTGGGGCCCACCAAATAACAATGACAGCTGCAACCAAAAAATAGCTGGGCGTTGTGGTGGGTGCCTGTAGTCTCAGCTACTTGGGTGGCAGAGGCAGGCGAATCGCTTAAGCCCAAGACTTGGACGTTGCTGTGAGCTGTGGTGCCACAGCACTCTACCCAGGGTGACAGCTTGAGGCTCTGTCTCAAAAAAAAACAAACCCCCAAAAAACTGCAGACTTGCATTCTCTCACATTTCAGGAGGCTGAAAATCCAAAGTCAAGAAGCTAGAAGTGTTGGTGCTCTCTGATACCTCTGTGGGGGTAAACAAGCCCCCATGTTGCCTCTGGCTACTGAAGGCCGCTGGCAATCCATGTGCCTCCTTGGCTTGTGGACTCCAATCTCCGTCTTCACAATGACCTTCCTGGTGTCTCTGTTCTTCCCTTCCCGTCTCTGGATTGCCCTTCCCTTCTCATTGGATGAGGGCCCACTCTAATCCAGGATAATCGCATCTCAAGATCCTTAACTTTGTTATATCTTCTGAGATTCTTTTTGCAAATGGAGTCACATTCAGAGGCTCTATGTAGACATATCTTTGTAGGGTCAACCCACTACAACCCACATCTCCTCTCCAGGCCTCAGTTTCCACCTGCTGTGACATGGGCTGGAACAGATGCTATGCTTGCTAACATGATACTGTGGTGAAGAAGGCAGACTGGCATGGGTGGTCGCTCATCAAGTCCCTTTGCCCCTGAGGAGGACAGAGAACAAGATCCTCTGTGAAAAGAATGTTTTCCTGGGTGATAAGGGTCCCTTGGGCTGGAGCAGCACACAGCTCCCCCAAAGAGTCTTTTTTATCTGATCTCATCTTTCCCTTAGGTCTCCATTCCTACCAAACCTCCTGGAGGAGACATAAAATGTGAAAAATGAGCAGTTTGCATCCTTTTCTAAATAGCAAGTCGATTTTTAAGTGTTTGTTAAATTGTCAAATATTCCAAAACATGGATTAAAAGGACTTAGAATAATATGATGCAGCACCCAAGCGTAGCAAGCAGATTTATTATAGAAATGCCTCCTTCAGAGGACACGCACTGTGGGCCATGGGGAGGGCGGGGCCTTGAGACACTGACCTTGGATGAACTCTTTATCTACCAGTTCAGGAAGATTGATCTGGTGTCTGCGGCAGTTCTCTGCACCTGCCAGATTGATTCTCAGAAGCACTGGGAAGCTGAGTTCTCAGGATGACTCTTGGTTTTGTCTTATTTTATTTTAATTTCTTCTCCTTTGTTCCCTAGTCCTGATCTAAGTGTTCTCTCCTCCCATAAACATCCATCCTCAGACATTATGTATCCTACAGACATTTATTTATTTATTTAATCATATGTCTCAGCGGTGCCTGTGGCTCAGTGAGTATGGTGCCAGCCCCATATCCGGAGGTTGGTGGGTTCAAATCCAGCCCCGGCCAAACTGCAACAAAAAAATAGCCAGGCTATTGTGGTGGTTGTTGCCTATAGTCCCAGCTACTTGGGAGGCTGAGGCAAGAGAATCGCCTAAGCCCAAGAGCTGGAGGTTGCTGTGACCTGTGATGCCAACAGCACTCTACTGAGGGCAAGAAAGTGAGACTCTATCTCTATTTAAAAAAATAATAATAAATAAAAATAATCATATGTCTCAAGAAAATGATATTATTTGGGCTCTGTTTTCTTCTTTCTGATTTTGAAGTCCAGCTGATGGTTATATACATGTATACAGTACATTTTCTTTTCTATCTCCTCAGTGATGGAAGCCTAGGTCACTTTGGGTTTTTTGCTACTGTAAACAGTAACACAATGAACATCTTTGCATATGTTCCCTTGGGTCGTTGTGGGGAGTTCCTCCCAGATTTGAACATGAAAGTGGAATTGCTGGGTCACTGAACATGAACATACTCAGTATAAACATGCCAGGGTGCTCTCCAGAATGGCTGTTCCAAGTCCCACATGTATCAGCCTTACACGAGAGCTCCACTGTGCTCACATCCATGCCTGCAACTTTTTCATTTTGCCTATCTGGTAAATGCAAAGTGGTACCTTACTTTGATTTGCACTTCTTTGCACACTGATCACTAGTTATTTGGTCCGGAACTGGGTCCTTATCCTTGTTGTGCTTCATTTTTCTCACCACGAGAGGTTGTGAAGATTCATTGAGTAAATTCATGTAAAGTGCTTATGCTGTGCTTGACATATAATAAGTGCTCAATTAATGTCAGTCTAGCACAGTCAGTGTTAGTTGGGTTGCATATATCTGGTGACAGGGAGCTCACTCCCAAGACACAACTTGCCCAAGGCCAGAGAACAGCAGGTGATGGTGGCTTTTCTTGCCTAGAGTTCCCTTCTCTGGAAACTGCTCTATCTTTAATCCTGGCTGAAGAAACAGAAGTCAGCTAGTAGGTTTATAGCACATGACATCCAACTCCTCAGCCCCATTAAACACAGATAAGCACAGCCCTCTGAGAATTTCAGCCCAGGGTCAATTGGTAACAGGCCCTAGGCCAGCAAAAAGTATGGATTTGGGGCCTGGTAATCACATAGACTCATCTAAAGACAGAGGCACAGAAAGATGGAGACAGGGTGTACAGAAAAACTGTACAGATGGTTCCTAGCAGGTACCTTGAGGCCTGGCTATCTCTGGGTCCCCAAATGTACTTCTGTGTGCCTACATTGAACTCCTCTTTACTCACCTCAGCTTGCATGTACAAATGTACCCTGATTGAGACAGATGACAGGCAGTGACCTGGGCTCTTTACTCCTCATTCTACTTCCTGGTATTTAGCATCTCCAGGGTGGCTGCTGTTCCATGAGGATAGCTGGGTTATTCCAGTGAAAACCAGAGACACTCTTCATGCCTACCCATCAGAGGCTGCAAATGAAGCTATATCATGGTAGAACAGGTGCAGACACTTAAAATGATAAGTATGATGATTATACAGACAAGGTCCTTTGCTCCCTTGCTATATCTGTCATTGAAAGAGTTAAGCAAAAAAGCCTAAGAAGAAGGAATACATATTGATTATGAAGACAGAAAAATAATGTTGACATGTTGGTAATAATTGGTAGAGGACCTGGAGAGATATGACTAGTTATTATGTTAGGACGAAGGAGTTTTGTATTGTATTTTTCTGTGATGCTTATGTACAAAGAGGAATGTAAAATACTATTTGGGTCAGAATTAAAATATACCTTTAAAGCATTTCCTGATAAAATACCTTGGAATCCACAGTGCATCCAGTAATGACATCCTTGGGGTCTGGGTCCACCAAGCAGGAAAGATGGGGAGGCACTGGGATTGGGGACACCCAGGGTGGATTCTCACTCCCCTGTGGAATCTGCACAGATGTCGTTACTACTTCTTTTTGTCCACCCCAGTATCAAATGACAGCCTCGCTGCCCTTGGCCAACTCCTCTCCTCCTTTTCATTCATACCTTTCCCAACCAGCAGCAAGAATTGAGCATCCAGGGCTGACACTATCACTTTTGACCATCTGCTATTTCCTGTACGATTTAGGAGCACTGGGATACAGAGGTGACTGAGACTATCCTGGAGTTTCAACATTGAGGGACAGATACCCAGTCCCTCCTGGCTTCCACTACAAATGCCTTGCTGAGAGAATCAGAATCCCAGAGGCTCCATGGTAACATTGAGAATGCAGGTTCTCCCAGCCCTGCTTTCTGGCATCCACAATGCTGCACACACACAGGCTAGTTCCCCTCATGGTCCAGGACTTCATGAGCTCTCAAGCTCTCCCTGATCTAGTAGTATCTTTGAATCTTTGGTTTCTATTTTTTAGCAATCAGAAGAAACTGCCTCTGTGCTTTGTACTGACTAGTGAGGAGTGTTAAAATCAGGATGAGTCAAGGAGCCGTTGGGCCAATGTGCTTCCCCATTCACCACCAGTGGAGAAAAATAGAGTTCTTTCCCACCAATGCTACAGGCAAAGCCCTTGTCTCCCTGAGTGCACCAGTTCTTGTGCCTTGGGTCTGAATAACCACCACCTCAAGGGCAATGCCATGCACTGACTGGTTTAGCTATGGGTTCATAACCAGTCACCCCATAAAGGGGATGAGGTTATCAGGATAGTTTGAACTAACACGTTTCCATCCCTGCACCTGGAGTCCACTTGCCTGAGCAAAAGCAAGACTCCATCTCTCCTAAAAATAGAAAAACTAGCCAGGTATCATGGCAAGCACCTGTAGTTCCAGCTACCCAGGAGGCTGAACCCAGGAGTTTGAGGTTGCTGTGACCTATGACATACTCTATCCAAGTCACAGAGTGAGACTTTGTCTAAAATAAAATAAGTACGGTAGAAGGTAGAAGGCAAGTCCAAAGTCACAGATGACCCGGACCTTGGTGCTCTGCCCTTCTGGTCAAGAAGCCTAGGCTCAATCTAGAGAGCAAAGCAGGGCCATGGTGGCTTCTGCCAGTAAGCAAATATAATCAGATGAGCATAGTTACAAAGTCATACTTCCTCTTGGGTACCTGGAGATACTTACTTGACCACCTAGGCAGGAGTCTGCAATGGGTGGCTGGAGGCCCATCTCTCCTGACATGGTCATCCTTCAGTTTGTCAACGCTTGCATGCTTCCAGCAAGGCGCTCATCTGCAAGAGACGCCCAGGGGCCTGATCTGTGACTCACACAGCAGCCGCTTTTGCAAATCTGTTGTGAAGCTTTTCTTAGCTGCATGTTCCCCTACCTTGAGGAAGTGACAGTCAGTGACAAATGTGTGGATACAAAGGTATTGCCCAGAGTGTACACTGGAGGGAAGATTAATAGAATCAATACTTGTCCTGTGCTTTGGGTTTGGGGATGGGGCCGCTGATTTTAAACCAGCAGTGAGTCATGTTTCCTTTCTCTTCTGGATCATACTAAATGAAGTATGGTCTTAATTCTTTCCAGTGATCCCTAACTGCCTACTTGCTCAAAGGAGTCCTCTTTCCTTTGTGGGTCCTCTTCTTCGAGGGGTTGTCTCTGCCTCTCTAAATCTCTGTCCCTCTGGTTTATCCTTCTCTCTCTCTCTCTCCTCACTCCTGACCCCAGACAGTATTTCATGGGAATACCCTACAAATTTTCATGCCAAGCATTATTAAAGATTCAGAGACTACGAATTAACAATTCTCGTTTGAGGAGGCAAATTACATAGTTGAATAAAAATCAGTAATTTGGGGTCTGGGTCCACCAAGCAGGAAAGATGTGGAGGCACAGGGATTGGCTCTTTTAAAAGCACATAGAAATGGCTCATTGAAAATGGCGATGCCAGCTCTAAGTTGCAGGCACCTTCACCGTTACGCAGCAGTCTCCCCAGGACAGGTGTTTCTTGACCTGGACCTATGGGGATATGATTGGGAAGATCTGAATTGACAAAGTTTAAAGCGTGCACACCGAGCATCTCCTCTGTTCCTGGCCCTGTAATGAGTTCTAGAGACACAGAGGACTTAGATCCTGTCGCTCCTTCAAAGCACCCAGGGTCCAGGCAGAATGGCAGCATCCCAGATGTAGCACTCACCGTGAGTAGTCAAGTCCTGCTTGTCCCAAGAACCTGAGAGGCTTACAAGTGCCTGCTCCTGCTTGTCCCGAGAACCTGAGAGGCTTACAAGTACCTGCTGATTTCTAGGCCTGAGTCCTCATCTGTAAGGTGACAGTCGGGACTTTATGAGCTCTCAAGCCCTCCCTGATCTAGTAGTATCTTTGAATCTTTGGGTTCTATTTTTTAGCAATCAGAAGTAAATGCCTCTGTGCTTGATACTGACTAGTGAGGAGTGTTAAAATCAGGATGAGTTGTCCAGTGGGATTTTAAGAGCCCCAACATCTGTCTGGATGCTCCCCATTACTCCTACCCCAATCAACTGGCCACTTCTGAGGCCAGAGTAGCTGGCATAGGCAAGCAGGGGAGGCTGGAAGGTGAGAGAGGCTGTAGCTTCTCTTGCACAGCAGAGGAGGGCAGGTCCAGGACTTGGTTCTATTTGTACGAGGAAGCCTGGGGTTCCACAGCCGAGAGGCCTGGGGGCAGATCAGAGCACTTGCTTAGGAAGACACCTGGTGGCTCAGTCTTACTGTCTGGGCCTTGGATTTTTTTCCTGCCCTCAAAGTGGCAACACTACATTTAGAATCCTGGTCTCCCAGCATCACTGAGACCACCTTCCTGCCTCACCCTACTGTCACATGCCTGCCTCTTCGCCACTCCATTGATACCCTACGGTGAAAGCAACGTTGCCCCAAAGCTCTGTGTGAGCTGCTGTTCAGGTTAGTCTATACATCAGGGCAATACTGCAGGTCAGAGCCTGGGATTAGTGGGTTGTATATGTGATGCCTTCTGGACTTTCTCAGCTCATCCCCAACCACCACTGTATTTGTAATTTAGGAATTTCAGTTTTGTTTCCATATTATGCAAGTATTACCTAGGGGAGCATGGAGATGTTACATGTAATTATGGTGAATCATTTAGCAAACAATTATGGGACAGAGAACAAACAAGTCACTGTTTTTAAAACCCCTCTTTAATCATTTTGCACATCCTCAGAACCCAGAGCAAATAGGAAGATAATTAATCACTGCCAACTTGTCAGTCATAAAGATCTCATTTCCAATTAATTATGTGCCTGTGATGCTCAACCCAGGAGCAGACTGAGATCTTGTTCAAGGTCACACTCTGCATTCCAGATCCCCTCTCTGTGGGCAGAAATTCAAGCCAGTCCTGATGCTTCCTCCAGGATTATCTGTTCTGGGTTGCTGTCATCGAAAATGAATTCTGAACCATCATAGTATTTCATCAAAGGTCTTCTGCACTGCCTTTATATAAGCTTCCATACTTGAAAGAAGAGGGAGGGACTTTCTAGCCATTTTACAGAAGTTGGATTGTGGTGCTTTTGTTACATACAGGCCACTTGGATAGTCAGGGGTGTCTGGGAGATTCGCAAGCATTTGGAGGCAGGGTGGGGTGATGCCAGGTCACAGAAAGCAATGGCTTCTGGGTGGGGCAGTTTCAGAGAGCCAAAGGCGCAAGGGGAGACCCTTGGGTTGGTTTGATAAGCTGGGGACTCACCAGCATTTACCTGGGGTCTGGTGGTGGGAGCTACTAAGTGTTAGTTTAAATGGATGGACATACAATGAATTAAAACTTTATGCCTCTGCTCTTAGCACAGAACGGGTATAAAATGAATCACTTACTTTTCCTGGCCCCTTCTCGAGAAGCATTAAGTGACACTCTTTGCTGCATTGGGGGGGTCCTCCTTTGACTTCCACATGCCCCCTTCATTTATTACGGTAACATTTAAATGAAATAATACATATTACCCTGGGTGAGGAGCTCTTCACAAATGGAACTTTACCCTAGAAGTGAGAACAATGTAACCTACATATTGTACTCTCATATTAATTTGAATAAAGTTAAAAACAAACAAACAAACAAAATAAAATGTATGTGGAAATATGAAAAATACAGGCAAGCCAAAATAGCATTCCAAAAGAAAAAAGAATTTGGGGGATTTATATCACCCGAGTTAAAGATATACTATGAAGTTATAATAATAAGAATATATTTGATGTAAAGATAGATAAAGAAAAAAATACATATTAAAGTCCAGTCAAGGTCTGTTAGAGATGGCAGATTGAACACATGTGTTTAGTTTTGCTCCCTTTACTACAAAGTGATTTTTAAGACAGCTTTTAGACCGTTAAGGCCAAAGAGAAGGCGATGAGAGAGTAGCAGATTTGGACTCTGTAGCTGGAGGATAGAAAGTGGGTGGTGGAGAGGTAACCAACTGAGCATATTAGAGACTAAATCCTAAACCAAAATAGGCCTGAGGGGCAATGGTTGAACATCACAGAATGCCCCTCTGGAAGGAGAGGCACTGCAGATTTGGAAGTGCGGGTGATTTGGGTTTAGACACAGAAAGATTGGTTGAAGTTCAAGAAGTTAGACTTCCAGCTTCCTTTGACACTTCATGCCACTGGACATGCCCCATTTCCATTCCAGCTGGGGGTGGGAAACTTCTTTCCTAAAGAGAATAAAGAGAAGGACTTTGCGACCAAAATATTTCAGATTGTATATGCAGTCAGCACATTGTGCCCCATGATTGCACTAATGTACACAATTATGATTTAATAAAACTATAAAAAAAATAAAATAAAAGAGAATAACTTTGGACTTGGGATGCCAAGAGCACAATGCTGGAAAACAGGTGGATTTGCTAAGTGCTACATGCTGGAGGCCCCCTAAGTCCCAAAGGAGACAATGGAAGGATCTATGTGCCTTGAGTGCAGGCCACAAGTACACACTGTCTGTAGAGAACTTTACAAGTATAAAATGAATTAAAAGTCAATCTGCTGTTTCACACCTGTTAGGATAGTTATTATTTTTAAAAAATGACAAGTGTTGGCACAGTTGTAGAGAAATCACAACCTTTGTCATTACCGGTGGGAATGTAAAATGGTACAACTTCTGTGGAGAAGAGTACGGTCAGATCATTAAATGCAAAATACAATATAATATAGAACTTCCATTCCTGGGTATGGACCCAAAAGAAATGGAAGCTGGGACTCAAAGAGATATTTGCATACTCACGTGCATAGTAGCTGTTCTTTATAATGGTCGAGAGATAGAAGCTGCCCAGGTGTCCATTAACAGACTGATGAATAAATAACATGTGGTACATGCACGCAATGGAATATTCCTTAGCCTTAAAAGGGAAGACAATTCTGACACATGCCACAACATGGATGGATCTTGGTGACATGCTCAGTCAAATAAGCCAGTCACAAAAAAGACAAATGTGGTATGATTCCACTTATATGAGGTACCTAGAGTAGGGAAAATCATAGAGATAAAAAGCAGAATGGTAGTTGCCAGGGGTTATGGAGAGGGGAGACTGAGGAGTTACTGTTTAAAGGATATAGAGTTTTGTTTGGGATGATGAAAAAGTTCTGGAGATTGGTGGTGGTGATGGTTAAATAACAGTACGAATGTACTTAGAAAGTGTACATTTTTACATGACTAAAATGGCGAATTTCAGGGTATGTATATTTTATCATAAAGAAAGTCAGTCTACTTTGTGTTAACACCATGTGCTGGCATTTGACTAGGTAACAATGTCAGTGATGAATGATTTCTCATGGAAAAATATCTCTTCTTGGTCGATCTTTCAAATAACTGTGTGGTTACTGGTGGATTTCAAGAATATAGACTTAAACTTCAAAATGGCACATTTGGGTTCTTTACCCTTTAATAAGCATTTTGCTCTACATGGAATTTGATTGGAAGAACTCCAGGCACGTGTGGACTCTGCAATGTGCATCCACAAAGTAAGTTGCTACATTTTAGGTGTGCTCCAACTTCCTTGGGTGTGACCTGGGTCCCCATCCCTGTGGTGCCGAATATTCCTGCGTTTGTAAAGGAGACTCCAGACCAACAGTGAGAAACCATGATTCCAAAGATAGAGTAGGGAATTTGAGTTATTTCACTATTGTCATTTCATGTGACCACCCGGAAATTTACGATATGAATACTTAAAATTTAAAAGAGTAAAATCAGACAGTGAACTGAATGCAACCCTGTTGTTTGATAAGTGCAGATTTTAGTTCTTATATGAACGGTTTTACTGGATTTACATAATTTATTTAAAATGAAATTTTACTCATCTATTCTAACAGTTAATCGTTTGTTTTAAAACTAAAGAAGAAATTTAAAAAATGATTCATGAAGATCCTTGTATGATGGTTACTGAAAACAATTTTTTCATATAGATGATAGGGTTCTAAATATGATCTGCTCTAAAGTGGGCTGAGTATGGCTCTGGGAAAAGTTGAAAACATTGATCATCCACAATACATTTTGTGCAATCCATTGACATCCAGAAAAAGATTAAGAGTCTTTTTCTGGAAAATTTAACTAGCCCAAGAGAAAAGAACCAAAGATATAACATCTAGAATTTCCCAAAGAAATTGCCTACCCAGATCACCTAACATAAACACAATGAACAAGCTCCCCACAGCCACTTTGCTCAGATTTCCAGTTAGCTTTTGAATGACTACATGTAAATACTACCAATCAATCAAGAAATTTTGAGAATGTGGCCAGGAGCAGTGGCTCATGCCTATAATCCTGGCAGTCTGGGAAGCCAAGGCTGGTGGATAGTTAGGGCTCAGGAGTTTAGAGAATAGACTAAGCGAGATTGAGACCTCATCTCTACTAAAAATAGAAAAATTAGCTGTACATCATGGCAGGTACCTATAGTCCCAGCTATTGAGAAGCTGAGGCAAGAGGACCACTTTGAGCCTAAGAGCTTGAGATTGCTGTGACCTGTGATGCCACAGTACTCTACCCAGGGCAACAGAGTGAAACTCTGTCTTGGAATAAAACAAAATACAACACAACAACAACAAAAAAAACCTCACAAAATCTGAGGAATACATTCAACATGAAAGCTGACATCAAAACAAGCAAAAAGTATTAATGCTGGAAAAAAATTCTCTGTAAAATAACTTAAAGAGATTGATTCTGACTTGAATATGACTGACCATAGCCAACAGAAACACAAACCCAAGGAGCCTTGAGTAAGTGGTCCTAAGGTAGTTGGACTGGAGTTTTATTTTATACACTTCATAGAGGCAAAAGTTATAGGCAAAGATATAGATCAATGCATGAATGGATGCATTGGTTCAGTCTGAAAAGATGGGATGTCTTGAAGTGTGGATTATAAATCAGGTGGGTTTAGAGATCTTTGGGCAATCCGTTGGAGTTAAGGCTCTGCCTAAAACCTGGAGTCAGTAGAAAGCTAAGTTAATGCTTAAGATGGGGGTTGGGGAGAGTCTGCTCTGTCAAGTGTTACAATGCCAGCAAAAAAGTAAAGGCCTGTTTAACTAGATTTTATGGATCGAAAGGTGTGACTTAACTTTTGCTTTCCATGGCCTTAGATCTTGTTTATAATTTTATATCTTATTGTCAAAAAGAGTTTGTTTTGTCAATATTATGATCTCTATTTTATCACTAATGTTGATTAATTGTTGTGTCTGAACTCCAAGAAGAAGGGGGAAAGGGTCTGACCTCCTTTCCCATCATGGCTTTGAACTCAATTTAAAGGTTTTCCTTAGATCTCCATGGCCAAGAGGCACTTTGTTTAGTCAGTGGGAGGGTGGAAGGTAGGATTTTATTTTTAGTTTATAAAAGAAACAGAGGCTATGCAGAGAGGCATAAACTTCAAGTAAATTATTCTTGCTAGTCTTAGTTAATATTTTCTCTTGTAGAGGAGAATGCTTTAAAAAGATGAATGCTCTGTAGAAAGGATAACTCCAAGATCAAAAGAGATTTTTAGGAAATTTAAAAAAAAAATGAAAGCAGAAATAAAAAATTCAGTTGAAGGGTAGTGAGACAAAGTTAAGAAATCTCATGAATAGCTGGGCGTTGTGGCGGGCGCCTATAGTATATATAGCTACTCCGGAGGCTGAGGCAAGAGAATCGCCTAGGCCCAGGAGTTGGAGGTGGCTGTGAGCTGTGTAATGCCATGGCACTCTACCGAGGGCAATAAAGTGAGACTCTCTCTACAAAAAAAAAAGAAATCTGATGGAAATCAGAGTGAAAAACAAAGAGATGGGAAAATGGGAGCTCAGTGATAAGACATGAGGATGCCTAATATCTAAATAAAAGCGGTCGCAATAAAAGAAAAGAGAAGAAACAGAGGAGGAATTCTTCCACAAACAATTTAAGTTGTCCTAGAATTGGAGGAGCTGAGTCTTTGATCTGAAAAGGCCCACCAAGGCATGAGACACTGGGGGATAACAGACCCCTCACACTAAAGCACATAGGTATGAGCTTTCAGAATGCCTAGGGCAAGAAGGAATCCCACATGTGGTGCTTCAAGCAGCTCTCTGCTTCTTGGTTCTTGGTGTATTCTTGGCCAAAGAATGACCAGACCCACTGAAGCAATGCAATGTGTGAAAAAACGTTTATGGAGGAAGAGAAAGACAGGTGTACAGTGCAAGAGCAACAGCAAGATATATGTTTACAGAGCAAGATACATTTGCCATGGACATCAAAGGGCCCCCTTTCCACAGCAGAAAGACTTTGGTGATGACCAGGGCATCTGTTTTACACTGAATTGGGGTCACCTCATGATTCAGAGGTCACCTTGGAACCACAGAGTCTTACTGCACATATGGACCTCTCATGAGCCTCTCTGAAAGCCCATTGGGAGAATGCAGATGGAAATGTACATTTAAGCTAATGATGTGGTAATTGGCCTGAAGGTTGTTCTAGGTCACCTTTCAGACTCTGTTATACCAATGCTGCTTGGCCAATGAGCTACAGAGTTCTGTGCAACCTTTTGCAGGTGGCATGCTAAGTTCTGGTTAGTAGAGCAATTGCTTGAGACAGGATTAGGGTAGGGTATTACCAAGATGGGGGCTTAGGGACCCACCTTCTGTCCTTTTTGCCTAGGAGACCCGGAATCCTTATGATCAATTTAACACATATGCTTTCAGAGAAAAGTTTTCACAGGAAGGATTGAAAATCACAATGGCTTCAGGCCTCTGAACACCAACACTGCACTTGAGAAGATCTACAATAGACAGTGGAACAACGCCTTCCAAATTCAAATGATTTCCACCCAGAAGTCCATGTCCAGCCAGAGTATTGTGAAAGTATGAGGACAGACTAAAGACAGATTTAGAATTTACATGTGTCAACTCAAATAAATGACCGGGGCAAAATTCTCTATCAATGAGGGTATATCAAGCCAAGATTTTAAGGATGTGCCTGGGAAAAACATGAAACACAGATGAGCTCTGGCTGCTCTTCCCCTAAGGGGAGGTTGTAACCTTCCACATCTTAAAGATAGCAGAAAGAAGGACAAGGAGGAAAGGGTGATAAGGTGGTGACTACACTCTTGTGATGTTCAAGAAGTCAACATGTTATAAAAAATAAGGAAGTGAAGGAAGCATCAGTTATGCAGATGTCCCTGTATAAGAGGAGAGGGTCTGATTCCATCCTGTTTCATTTCTGTTACCTGCGAGATGAACTTGTAATTCATTATTAGTGTGGAACTGGGTAGGCTTTCATTTTAGGTGCTAGACATAGGTACAATTTGCATGTCCTTGCTTATGGGAGGCTAGCAAAAATTTAATTCATTCTCATGAAGCATGAGTCCAGAACCCCAGAACTCATGGACAAGTGGGAAGATCCATAGCATGCCTGAGTAGAACTCACACACAGAAAAATAATAAAAAATAACACATTTTTCATTAAATTAGAAAGGATCATTTTGTTTTGAAAGTTTTTTGTTCTATTTTTGTAATAAAGCACCATGGCCCTAAGGAAAAGATTTTTTCCTAGGGTGGCAGTCAGTGTGTTAAGATGCAATTGAGAGATCTCCTAGTGCGTTTGCACACATGGGAAGGAGATTTACACACCAGGAGACTTCAGAGCTGAATTACTGACAAGCACATAAAAAACTAAACAAACAAATCTGAGAGTGGAACATAGAGATTTTTGTCTTGAACCATTTTTTAAAGATTTATTCAGGCCTACTTTACATGTAATTAAGTGCATATATTTAACATGTGCAACTTGATAGATTTTGACATACAGATGAAGCTATAAAACCATGTTCTTTTATAAAGACTTCCTCTCGCCCTTCCCTGCCCTCTTGGTAACCATTTATTTACATTCCAAATAGATACATTCTGTTCCAAAGAGATACATTTGCATTTACTGCAATTTTATATAATTGGAATTATGATGTGTTTACTCTTTATTTTCTGGCTTCATATATTTTTCATGTTACTTTGAGATTCATCAATAATATTATATGAGCAGTTCATCCTTCTTTTGCTGAGTAATAGTCTGTTCTTTGGATATACCATTATTAGTTTATTCATCCATCTGCTTATGAACATTTGGGTTATTTTCAGATTTTAGGTACTGTAAATAAAACTGGTACAAAGAAAGAAACAAATGCAAAACTAAGCAGACAGGGTGTGGGGCAGAGACAATGATTAACTCCAGATACGATAGTTCAGGTTTGATGAGATGGACACCAAAATGGGACTAGATGCTCAAGAGATTGGAGGAATCGCCTGTGATGGACGAAGGGGATGGAGACAGGGCAGCAGAGTCCTTAGACTACAGCACAGAGCTAACCCCCAAGGAGGAGAGACATGGAAGGAGGCAGGTGCAGGAGGAAGAGCCCAGCGCACAGTGCAGTCCCCAGGAAGGAGTAGCCAGGATGATGGGGGAGTTTCCAGCCAAGATGCCCATTGGAGAAGTCCCACGTCTTGCAGAAGTTGGCCTATGCATAGCCACTGGACTGCAGGGATGTGGCCTGAACGTGAACACAGACATAGACCCAGGGCAGCAGCTGGGACTGACAGTCATTGTGCTCCCCATGGAAGACATCAGAGTGATTGTGCTTTTGTGGTCACCGCACCCATGAAAACAAAAGGCACACTTCATGCCTCGTCTTGGTGTAGCCATTACGTGGTTCTTATTGTGCCATGCGGGCTGCCGATCTAGATAAAAGGACTATGTAATAACCCCATGAGGAGTATGAAGGCAAGAATTATCTACGTGGAGGGTAAAGGGGCTGGGTGCATTTGGGAGTGAGGATTACATTTTAGAGTGGGAAATCAATAAATAATGCCCCCAAAATCAGCATGGTGGAGGTGAATCTAAAACGAAGCAATGCAAAGAATTGCAGGTGATTGCCCATGAGGAGCAAGACAGGGAGAGAAGTGAGCAGAGAGTGGAGATGACAGAAAATATAATGAAAGTATAAATAAAAACTAGATTTCGCGAATCTGGCCAAGTGCTTGACACGCAGTGAGGGCTGAGTATCTGGTGGTCATGATCATGAGGGCAGTGGTGTCCATGCTCCCAGTGACTGAGCCATACTTGGTCTTCACCTAGTGTCTGTCCCATTCCCTCTTTTAAGGGCAAGCCATTAGCAACGAGTGCTCATTTAAAGGATTCTTTATGAAGTGATCAGAGCCTTTCAGTATCCATCTTCCTCTCGAACCAGCAGCTTTGTGGGGAGCCAAGCTGGTGTTTCATTCCACATTAATTTTGATAATGTTGGACTCTCTTCCTCCTCCTAAGTGTGTTCGTTTTGTGCTGCTGAGCAAACCTCTTAATGGTGCAGGAGAGGAGATGCCATGTGCGTTTTAATAAGCAGAAATAGCAGCGGATCAGGTGACATCAGCTCACAGATGCAGCTGGCAGGTAAACAGAGCGAAGCAGGCTGCAGTGGCACCCGCTCCAGCTGTGCCCATGGTAGGAGCCAGGTGGGGTGGGAGCAGGGGACTTCCACGCACACCTGGAAGTCTGCTGCAGTGGAGGGAGCCCCCACAGGGAAAAGTTTATCTTAGCTGTTCCAAAAGGATGTTCCTAAGGAGGTCTGGGCCCTAACCCCACCAGCTGCACCAGAGCAAGGGGCAATCTTGGGAAAGCCGTTCAGCTCTGCCCATTACCTGTGGCTCCACGGTTCCATTGCATTTGTAGTAGAAAGCTTGGGTCTGTGTGTAGCTGGTCATTGGCAAAGGCTAATGGCAACAGAAGCACAGTACTCACCTGGCACTAACACATCAGTTTCCAAGACAGCCCCTACTGCCATCTGTAGGACCTGGGCAGCCTCCTCCCCTTTCTGGGCCTCAGTTTCAATCTCAGTAAATTGATGGGTTCTCTTCATCCATTCCAGCACTGCCAAGTTTCTGTCTGGCACTATTTCTACATACAAGGCTTGTTGTAATCTTTGGAATGAATGAATGAATGAATGAACAAATGCCATGGGGCAGCTGCTTTGCAATGGTCCTATCGGCCTCTCAAGTATAGGAGACAGAGAAAGTGGTGGAAGTGGAGTTCATTGGGAAATTTAGGAATAAACAGTGCAACCCTAAACCTGGCTTTCTGAGGACAGGGAAAAGGCCAGCCGCATACCCACTATGTCGGGGAGAAGGCTCAGTGAAGAGAGGCAGGCAAATGGCTTTGGGTTACTATGGCAACAGCAGCTGGTAGGAAAGGGACCCAGAGGATGCCGAGAGTGACATTTTTTTCTCCTTTTTTTAAACGACTGGTTTTCTTTCTGCAAGGGAGAGAGGTAGCAGGGAAATGAGGGCCAAGCAGAGAATTGGGGAGCAAAATTCACTTTTAGAATTGTGAGGAAAGCCATCGCTTTGTCCCCTCACTGGCTGAGCCTTCCTTGTGATTGGAGATGGCAGCAAATTTCCAAAGTGCAGTACTCTCCAAGTAGCTTTTGCTCAGCCCTCTACACACTGGGTAGTTTAGTCCTCACCAGGGTTGTCATTGAGATAGAGGGTCAGGCCTATTTTACAGATGGGTAAACTGAACTTCAGATAGGGTAAGTGCCTGAATCCCAGGGGAGCAAGCAACAGTTGTGATCAACCTCTAGGTCTATCTAGCTACAAAGCCTTGGCACTGAAGCCCTCTGCCAGATGGCCAAGGCAAAACTTGGCATAGGTGTGTTTGATGATTACTCTTCATTTTTCTTCCCAAGTACTGCTCTCAAGGTGGGATCCCCACATCTGTGCTATGTAAAGGCATGTGCTTCCTGTGACTGGAGTGAATGGAAGGTTCTTTCTTTTTAGATTCTCTGATTACCTGTGGCAGGTGGGGAGGAGCTGGGAGAGGTGGTTAATACACAGGCTTTGAAGTTACATCTTAGCAGTTATGTGACCTGGGACTGTGCCTCAGTTTCCTCTCCTGTCAATGGGGATGGCCATAAGACCTTTTCACAGGGCTGCTGCAATGCCTGAACAAATATGCTAATACACATGGAACACGGTGCCACGTCTCGCACACTGCACATTAGTCATATTTCTGAGAGGAAAGAGAAGGAGAGAAGGGGAGGATTCCCTAAACTCTTACAGCAAATGGCCGGAACTCAGCCTCCTGGTTCTCAAAGTGTGTGTTCTGTCTACCACACCAGGAGGCCACTTGACTTATGCTTCAGTGAACACAGCCCCTCACCCACAGCGAGCCCAGTTTGGGGTCACAAACAACCCAAGGACACAGAGGACACCATGACTGCCCTCTGGGACTCCCAGGTACGTGTATGCATAAAGTGATTCATTGGAATCACAGGCTCCGTGCCACCTCCAGTGCCCCCAGCACTGCCTCCCTTGAGTTAATGCTTCATCACTGCAAGTTACCATGATTCACTATTTACACCATTCATGTTGCCATGATTCAGTCGCTGGCCTGGACTGTCCACTTAGCTCATTTAAACAGGTCACTAGTCTGATTACAGGTAGGGAGAGAGTCCCAGGGAGTTGGAACAAAAGACAAGAGCAAGGGAAGAACAGAAGTTCTGATGTGAGTCCTGGAAGGAGCTCCTAGAAGATTCCAGGAGACAGGTATGAAGGGAGGATGTTTGGGGAAAATCCCAGGGCCATAAAGAACAACCTTCTGAGAGACCGTGAGGAACAGGGCCTGGGCGGCACCATCTTAACCCATGGCGGCAATTTTGAATACCATAGCCCAGCTCAGTTCCCAGATAAGCTATAAAAATCACAAGTGGCCAACTCCCCTGGCCAAAGCCAATCGGCTTACAGGAGTCCTAATAAGGTATAGAAACAGGGCCCAGCCAATCAGGGGCCGCCCCATTGTTCCCATACCCTAACCTCTTGAATACCTGACCCGCCCTGTCGTCCTAGGAGCCCTGCTGTGTCAGGCAACCGAGAGCCAGGGCTCGAGTTTGAATAATAAAAACTCTTTGGTTCTTGCATCAGAGGCTCCCTAGGGGTCTGTGGGGACGCCGTACTCTGGGCACAACACTTCCAGACTGTGATGGAGCCAATAAGACTAAAGACTGACTCAGACAAGTCCAGCTTGGCAAACTAGATGCGTTTATTAGAGGTTGTTCATGTGCGGGCACTTGTTCGCTGGTGGTACAGGAGTTCTCAGGAGAGCAAGGTCTGGCACTACCTACCCGTGCTGTTGCCTTAAAGCCCTTCCCAGGGAGTGACACAGAGCTCTTTCTGTCACTGTGCCATGGCATATTCACATTGAAACAAATTGAACTTGCACTGTGCAATCATCACATGTCTACAAACAACCCATGTTGTGCTGATGATATGATTTTCCAGTAGGTGGAGATTTGGGTATTGCAGTTAGCTAAAGGCTATTACAGGACAGCTAAAGAAGCACCTGGAAAGAGGTGGTGATGGGGAGTCAGGTAACAAGAGAAGGTTGAAAGAGTAAAGGCAAGTCACCCTTACGGAGCATCTACTAAGTGCCTGGCCAGAAGATAGGGCCTCTGAATAAGCACATTCACTTGCTAATTCTTTTTTTTTTTTTAATATATTTATTTATTTATTTTGCACTTTTTGGCCGGGGCCAGGTTTGAACCCACCACCTCTAGCATATGGGGCTGTCGCCCTGCTCCTTTGAGCCACAGGTGCCGCCCAACTTGCTAATTCTTTGTGGTGAGTATTTTTATCTTCATTTTTCAGGATGGGAAAATTGAAGCGTAGAAAGAGAAATGGAAGTGTGTTGATGGTCTAATAGGCGTGTAGGTACCAACACCCATGCCTCAGGCATGCAGTGGGCAGGGTCTGTGTAGACTGCTCTCTCCTTAACAGGAATGGAAGATATGTCTTTAAAAGGCCAGGGATTGGGTTTTCCAAGACACAGACTGCTGGTTTTATAGTCCATAGCTTTCTGATGTAAGAGATAAAGAAGTTACCTCCTGGTCCCCTGCAGCCAGCCTGTAGAGCATCCTTGGACTTGATGGAAGTGAGTGCGACATCATGCACAAACTGTCAGAGTCTGGCATTCAAGGCCAAGTTCTGTCTTCTGAGGGAAGATGAGTCAGCGGGCAGCTGTCTGCCACAGGTTGGTGGCACATCTTTGGGGAGAGATTGTTGTATTATTAGAATATGTTGACGTGGTGCTTTGTCTGCAAAACACTTCTTGGTCATCTTTAATTTGGGAACTATTTGGTGCAAGTTTACTAATGCCAGGGCTTCAAATTTCCTTGGGGAAGCTGCTTTTTGGCGATTACTGCAAAAAGGGCCAATACTAATGGGGTTTCTGTTGTTATAGAAACCAGAGGTACTCTGGGGAGTCATCAGATATAACAACATGGAGCAGGACAGGACCCTTAAAGCAGCAGAAAAGACCCTTGAACACCATCTGGTCCAACCTGCTATGTAAAAAGTGTGGAGACTGAGGCCCAAGAAGGTTCCATGACATTTTCAAGATCATTTTGCCAATTAGCTGCCAGGGCAGGACTGAGACTCAGCTCCCCTGACTCTGAGAGTCTATGGCTCCAGATATAGAAAGCTGACTCCGCTGAGTCTTAGGGGAGCTCACATTAGTGGTACAGGAAATAATGGTGAAGTTAAGACATGACCCCATGTCTTCAGACTCTAGTTTTGTGGCCTGACTACTTATTACTCCCAAAGTTGGCACATAAGCACCCCCCAACTGTCAACTGCTAATTTGTCTAAAAGGAGTTTTTCAGCTAAATCAATTCTAAACAAATGGTATAAAGGTCATATCACTCAACATTTTTGAATACTTTTCCTATATTTGAGGAAATCCCCTCAAACACTTTGAATTTCTGCTCTCCAAGTAAAAGCCAGAAATCAATCTCTCAGCTATATCTGAAGCTATGAATGTGACCTAGACTCAGGTCATCAGAGGCATCCCTGCAAGGCTTTGGTTTAGAAGAAAGAAACATGAAGCAAACCCGTCATGGAATCCTTTCCTGGTGAGGGTGGCACAGAATGGGACCCAGGGAACATCCAGACCTCAGAGCAGCAGAGCCCATGGCGGAGCAGCTATATCTGCAACCCAGCAGCCCTGAGATCTGAGAGCTGGAAGCAGTGCAAGGGGGTGGTTTGGAACTAGAACATTAAAGTAGCTGGTTAATTGAAGGAGGAGGGGAAAAAATGTAATCCCTTGCTGGGTTTAACCTTGTATTTTAATAAACAGTTTAAAGGAAAGAGAAACAGTTTCCTGTTGGCTGTTAAGAAGCCTGACTCTGCCGCTGCTGAAATATTTACTCTCCTGTAATTGTGGCCATCCCTCGGGCTCCCTGCTGTGCAGGAAAAAAGAATTCAACAGTGACTCAGTGAGACTTTCACAGGAAGAAACTCCTGCCAGTGGGTAACCATGGTTCGATAATGGTCTCCTAGGGAGGCTTATCAGGGATTTATTTCTTGGCAGAATTAATTTCTCTTTAGTGGGGAAAAATCTCAGCTGCTTCTTCCAAAGTGGGGTGAGTGGGGGAATGGAGGGGGAGAGAATTTTGCTAATTTTCTTTCTATGTGGCTCTTTTCCCCCTAAGCACGTGGGCTATGTTGGCAATTGTTTTGGATTTGGAGGCAGTTTTGTTTCTAATTCAGATGAATTCTTGTTTATTTTAACTCCCATGTCCTGGAAGCATCCACTGTGCGCCAGGCCCTGTGCCAGGAGCTGGAGTAAACTAGGGTGCCTGGAAGATCTTGTGTGTCCCAAGGGCTCCACTATCCAAGAGGAGAAAATGCTGATAACCCAGAAATAGGCAAGTCACAGTACAGTGTGGTATGGAGCTGTGGGTGTCCACAGGGGTGTCAGATCTCACAGGGGAAGAAACAGGAGCAGGGAAGGAAGGCTTGCTGAAAGAAGTGAGCCAAATTAAGCAAAGGAAGGGTATTTCAGGGTAAGAGAAACATATAGGAAAATCACAAATGCTTAGACTAGTGCCCTGCCCTAACCCCATTCACACATTTTATAACCGTGTAATAGTAAAAACAGCAAACGCAGATACCTCACACTGTCCTAAATGTTTTACATGTATAAGCTTAGTCAAGTAAATACATGGCAGAGATGGGGTTAGAACTCAGGCAGCCCATGCAGTTAACCACCACATTATGCTGCCTCGCTGTTGAGAGGGGATACCCAAGAAGGGTGAGGTCTAGGAGAACAGGTCTTCTCAAGAAGACCACAAGGATACACTTGCAGGGTCCTCTCCATGGTGACTCAGCCCTTAGGAATTTGTAAGCTTAACTTCCTGGAACTTGGAAATTTCCAAGTTCTGTGAAATACTGTAGTTCTGTAGGGGATGGAATAGCACCTCCCGCTTGATTCAAACTGGCCAATGAGAAGGGTACCTGTGGGGTGGAACTTTTTGACTGTTGATAAACAGGGAAAGAGTCGGGGAGCATGGCCATTTGGAATTTTTCTATGCCAGAAGCTCCCAACTGGTGAATAAAGCCCTTCCTCTTATAAATGTGTTTTTTGGGTGCCCTTTCTCTCCGCTGGGCCTCATCTTCCTGCAACACTATGTGTTATACATGTAAATGTTACCAATGTGAACATTTACTAGTGCAGCAACACTTTTGCATCAACATATGGTAATCATTCACAAATTTTAATCTTAAAAGATAGGAATTTACATTTTCTTTCAAACTCTCCATGGATTGATTTGAACATCTAAATTTTGAAGATGACACCCTTTGAAATAGCCTCTTATTTAGAAGGATAAGAACCTCTACAGAGTGTGACTAACCAGGGGAGCACATGTTTTTCAACAAGTGGCATCTGAGTTGGGGGAATAAATCTTCCCTTTTTTGGGATTTCAATTTTAGGGACAAGTAGGGAACAGGGTAAGAGGGAAAAGAAAAGCAGACTGTTAGGTTGGCCAAGCTTCAAGTTCCATCTTGAACTGAAAAGCCATTCTGTGAGACTCTTACAGGTAATCATAACTCAGGAATGAGAGACATCCTGAAGACTTGTAACATTCTTGCACCAGCCCAATTATAGTCTTTGACCTCCTGATAAGAACAACAGTTTGGTGGTCCTTGATAGATACTAGCTGCCCCCTCAGCCAGCTATGAAAGACCTGCCTCTCTCCCTAAACCCTGCTAACAGGGTTTAGATCTTAGCCCACTTACACCCTAGTGTCAAAATAAACATTGCTATCTTTGTGACATTTTGGTCTTGAGTGTTCTGATCCACCTAACAGAGACAATTGCTGAGACACAAGAAACAGTTTCTTTTCTTTCTTTCCTTTTTTTTTTTTTTTTTTTTTTTTTGAGAAAAAGTATCCAGCTGTTGCCCTGAGTAGAGTGTCATGGTATCATAGCTCCAAGCAACCTCCAACTCTTGGGCTTAAGCTTTTCTATTTCCTCAGTTTTTCTATTTTTAGTAGAGATGGAGTCTCACTTTTGCTCAGATTGGTCTTGAACTAACGAGCTCAAGCAGTCCACCTGCCTTGGCCTCTTAGAGTACTAGGATTACAGGTGTGGACCACTGCACCCAGCCAGGATACCATTTCTTAGCTTAGACATGAATAGGGTAGGTAGGATAGACTACCCTGAGCTACACTATAAAAGCGGAGGTAGCCAAGATTGTGGTTTGAAAGTTTTAAAACTCAGGCACTATTCAACTCCTAAAACCCCCACAGAGGGATTGATCAATGGGAACTTCTTAAAGAAGAAGTTTGCCAGCATTCCATGACTGATCAATGCCCTATTAATATCTTGGAGACTTTCCAAAAGAGAAGTTAATTAAGAATACTATGGAGTCAGCTTGATCAAAGCCCTAGGTAAAAGAAATGGTCTCCTTTCTCACAAGCAGACAGTTTATTTGTGAGAATGACAACTTGGGAGCATAGATTCAAGTTTCCCTGAATATACACTCCTAGTAGCAGCAGTTACAAGTGAATTTTAATTACTATTATTACTTTTAAGACAGGGTTTCACTCTATTGCTGAGGCTAGAGTGCAGTGACATCATCTTCATAGCTCACTGTAACCTCAAATGCCTGGGTAAAAATGATCCTCCTGCCTCAGCCTTCCAAGTAGTTGGTGAAAACAGGGTTCCCCCACTCAGGGCTCACAGGAACCCCTTCATTCTCTAGGCCAGGGTGAGCTCAGAAATCTGAGCCCATTCTCTAGGCACAAACAGGTCACCCTTTGGGATCCAACAGGGTCTTCAATAAAGCAGCCTGAAAGGTTCTGGGCAGTTCCTCCTCGAGTAGAGAGCCACATCCTACTTCCTTCCCTGAGGCAAAAACTGCAAGGGCTGCAGTCTTGTGCTAATTTTAGGATCATTTTCTGCCTGAAGACCTCTGGCCAATTGAGTCATACTTCCCCACTCACTCCCACCCCCGCCTGCAGAATAGGATTTAAACCCCCTAGATTGAAGACTCAGGGGGGTTTCCTACCTGGATTCCCCCTCCACCACTGCTGGGGGGTCTGTTCCCCGTCTTTTGCTTTCTCCTCTTTTGCTTATCATGCTTATCAACCTTTTTCCCTATCAATAAACTCTGTCTTATCCACGTGGTCTGTGATCTCATTCTTTGAACCTGAGAGGTCTTGCCACACCTTGAAGGTGAGATCAATGATATCTCATTAGGGGGTCTGAGGGCCCTGGGGGAATTCTGCCATTTAGGTGGGGGGGGATGGGGTATTGTTTAAGGGAAGGCTATGGATGTGGGGGTTGGAGGGTAATGAGAATAGGTGAATGATGGGAGGTTATAGATGGAGGAGAGAAAAATGGAGGGATTATAGGAGGGGAGTTGGGGAGTTGGAGCGGAACAGGAGGGGCTGTGGAAGGGCAGAAGGGGAAGAACTGTTTGCCAGGGTAGGAATAGACAATGGAAATTCTGATGGGTCTGGAGAAGCCAGTGTTACACGTGTAGAACTGAGAGGATTCGCAAGATGAAAGTAGATGGGAGTAATATTTCAGAGTAAGAGAAATGTCTGGATGGAGGGTGTCTCTGACCATTTGCCCAATTTTTTACAGTTATTATTGAGATCAGTGAGAATTGAGAGATCAAAGGTGCCATGTTTAGGCCAATGTAAGCCACTATTAAGTTTGTACTTATGTCAAGCAGTATTACAGAAAAAATGAGACGTTTAGGTTTGAGGTCAAGGTGGAGAAGTAGAGGTTTCAGGTGAGTTAGAAGATAGCTTAAAGGTGAGTTTGTGACTGAGTGGTGCCCATAGCAAATCTGGAGGTAGAAAATAAATGACATTAAAGGTAACATATAAAGAGAATTTTTGAGGTAGAAAAGGAGGAACAAAAATACCCAAAACTACAGCCGGAGAGGACTTGGCCTCTGCATGTGGCTGTCAGCCAAAAAGTGATCTAGAACTCCAGGAAGATTCTAGATGAGTGAACCTGGTTCATTAAAATAACCGAAAATGATCCAGCCCCATGGTAGGGCTGGTGAGGCTGGCCTCGGGAGATTACTTGGACTCTCCCACATATGACTTTGGTCAAAAGAGGCCTTGGCCTCTGCATGTGACCTTAACCAGCTGGAGGGGCCTGGGCCCACATGGGGTTACCAAGGGGGTAAGAATAGGGTGAGAAAGGGTGAGGAGAGAAGGAGGTAGAGTAGGAACCATAAGAGGAAAGAAGTG
The DNA here is from genome assembly GCA_963573935.1 of Arctocebus calabarensis. NCBI lineage: Eukaryota > Metazoa > Chordata > Mammalia > Primates > Lorisidae > Arctocebus > Arctocebus calabarensis. The sequence continues at coordinate 33,208 of CAUYON010041110.1, forward strand.
CAGAAAAAGTTTTTAGTTAAGGGCTCACCTCAGTATTAAATGGATGAATGTTAGGCAAGGTCATAGAGTTCACTGTTTCTCTTCGTCTCACAGGAATAAGGGTCCATTTCGTTAGGTTGGGTGGGGTATATTTTCAGCCTTGCAAAGGGGCTTCTCCCCATCTGAGTCACAAGGTACCATATGAAAGTTTCTGGATCCAAGAAAGAAAGATTATTTCAAGGCACGAAACAAAGGAAAACAGAATCCTGTTCCGTAGAAATATGTGGCCTTTAATTCCCACTTGGACGCAGGTGGGGTGAAATCAACAAAGTAATTCCACATGTAGGTTATGGCCGATGGGGATTTAAAGGGTCAGGGAGGGCAGCAATTGGCAGCATTCCTATCTCCTGGGAGGGACATAAGTCTGAACCTTCCTGGGTGGGTCATGAACCTGACCCTGCCTGGACTGAGTGGATCTATTTGGGCAGGTACACCTGATTCTATCAGTAATACCAAGAAAATGCAGCCTCTCTTTGGTCTCTTCAGAAGGCTTTTATTGCCTTTTAACAAAGGTGCATATGCAAAAATGCCAAAAGATAAGGTTGAAAGAATCCCAAGTCCTTAGGGGGATTGGATAAAGAGGATGGGTAAAAGGAAGGGGGTTGCTAACAGACAGCCCCCTACCAATGGTGTATTTAGAAAGGGGGAGGGAAAAACTAGTTCTATCCCTGTAGGGGAAGTAAGCCAGGTTTTCTAATCTAACTACATATCAGAAGTTCAAAGAGTTTAATTTCCCCCACCTGTCGACTCTCTGCTGCACAGAGGTAGTCCCTTCTGTCCCAGCACCTCTGGGCTCTTTGCATCCTCAGTGGTTCTGATGAGTCTCCAGGGATCATACAACTACCCCCTTTCCCCTGGATGCCCCAGGATTAAGGCAGGATGCCCTGCTGAGAAGTCAACCTATCTACCTCTCACAAGGCATGCTTTGTTATACCTACCCTCTTACTAATCACCGTTAGACTTTCTTTCCTAAGAAGTAAACCAGTCCTTTTGCAAGACTTGTTCCACTACTGATTTCGACCAACCACCCCACATTGCCACACTCTCCTTCTTTCTGCAGTTTTGACGTATTGTTGAAAGCACAAGAGGGTTTCTACCCAGGTCTAGTTGCTTATTGTACAAAGATCTAATCATTGGAAACAAGGATTGCAGAGGTCTCAAATAGGTCTCTCCAACTAACTAGTGGAGATTGCAGGCTTTAAACGGAGGGAGCATATGCCTTAGGTCAAGTTGTGGTGCATCTAACAAGGGACTACATGCGAGGTAGCAGTGAATCATGGCATAAGAAAGTCTGCCCAGGGATCTTCAGAATCTCGGCTCCTTTGTCTTACAGAAAATCCACCATTTCTAAGAAACAACTCAAAAGGTCAAGTAGTAAGTTAGGAGAGAGGATTATTAAAAAAAAAAAAATTTTGTTATAGAGGGTCATATAAATTTGCTCATACAACTTGTTACAGACACAACGAATTGATCAGCCTTTCTTTCTGAGAAGAGATCACAGACCATGGACTGGTTCAGCTGGTTTACAGAGGATGTGCACAGGTATGCACATAGATCTTAATTTTAATACATTCAAATATTAAGTCCCCACTTCAGAGTGAACATGGGACATATTTAACATGTCTTTTTTCTTACTATGTATATGCACACCCCAATTTGTGAATATTCATACCTCCTCCTATAACCTGTTAAATATGTTAAATACTTACATGAGCCATTCAGCATAAATTCCTGTCTCACCCTTCCTCCTTCATCTCCATCAGATGCAATGCTTCTCAGCTTATGGGGTAGCCAAACTTCAGACTGCAACCTTTTGAAAGAAATAAAGCTCTTCCCTCTTCAATTCTATGGATCTTGTGGTTTTAATATGACAGAAATGAGGATAAAGGAGAATATGTTCCATAATACTAATTGGGATGGTATATGTACAAAGTTTATCAGTATCTTACATGTAGTAAGTGCAATTTATATTAGTAATTGGCCACTACATGTTGTTGATTTGCTTACTAATAATGTATGTAAAATGTCTCACTAAGTGTTGCTTAAAAATTGTGCTAAAATGTTCTTCCTGTGGTGATAAGAGCCAATGTTTATTGAGTGTTTTTCTATGTGCCAGGCACCACTCTGAATACCTTTCATATATTAATTGACTTAATAATTACAACAACTGTATGAAGTAGGTACTATTTTGATTCTGTTTATGGATCAGGAAACCCAGAGAATTTGAGTAATTTTCCCCTACTGTACATAGGTAGGATTTAAAATCTAGTGTCCTGCTTTTGAAAAAGGGATTTTTAACCACCAGAGTATTTTGCCTCTTGCTGTTTAATATTAATCTTACTGGTGTAATGTTGTTGTTATTATTCTTTCTATTATTATTCTCACCGTGTTGATCCTGATCACAGTGATGGGTTTTCAAGACTAATATTCTTGTAACTGGTATTTTCCCAAAGTTTCCTTATTGCAGTTTGGATGTACTACCATCGTGTTAGCAGTGAGTAATGGGGAAAATCACTGATGAAATATCTTCTTGGGGACACATGTGTATTTAATCTAGTTGCAGATGTTGCTTTCCTTCTTGACAGATTTTTTTCTTTAAAGGACAGTGGCCCTGAATTGTCACAAAACAGATCAGCACCACGGAGAGCTCCTTTCAGCCACCAACGGGGAAGAAAGGGTTTTAGTTTAAGGCAAGTGAAAAGGTAAACACTACCGTTTATGCAGTGACCTCTTGTATGTGCCATACACTTTGCATACCTGATCTTATTTAATTTTCAAAACTCTCCTGCAAGGGAGGTATGATTATTGCAATTTTACAGATAAGAAAACTGAACCTTATTTATTCTCAGTTGCACAGCTAGTAAGTAGGCATGTCAGTATTAAATTGGATATTTTTATTTCAAAGTCCTTGCTTCTTATACTGGATCATGATGCTTCAAATTTCCCTGAGAAGCTAGTTGTAGGTTTCACCACTTCCCCTTGGTCAGGAACCACTCCCACAGGAACCTGCCCTTAGCTGACTGAGCCAAAGACAGGAGTCTATACTGATTCTCCTGCTGTCCATGCCCAGAAATTCTGGCTGCTCACCTGGGATCATCATCATGGACGTAGCCCTCTATACAGTTTATTGGTGTAGCACTGACCAGATACCAGCATACAGAGCCGGTGATCAACTACTATCTGTTGAATGAGTGAATGAATGAATAAATGAATCACTGAATGGGAGGAGCAAGTGAGTTTCTTTTAAAGGACCTTCCTTAAAGACTTAACTTTCAACCTTTTGCTGTCTTTTTTCTCTTGCTTCCTGAGCTCCAAAAATCTTGCATCTTTGTTTCTGAATTCTGATAAAGGCAGATGAGTGAGTGAGATTGTAGGAAGGGTACAGGAAGCTCATAAGGTACAGGAAGCTGTCCTTCCATGAAGTAAGTAACAAGGTCCAACAAACACATGGGGAGACAAGGTATTTCACATGGAGAACATTCTCCTCCTGTGTGTGCCTATTAGAAATATAGCTGTAACTTGTGTTCCTTCATCAGTTGTTGAGCACCTACTGTGTACCAGAGACTAATCTAAGAATCAAGAAGATACTATAGCCACACTCAACTATTTTTGCTCCCCTATATATTTTATACCAGTGGTTCTCAACCTGTGGGTTGCGACCCCTTTTTAACAATGAAATTACATTGCAGCATTATGAAAGTTTAGAACCACTGTTCTATACTTTCTGAATTCTTGTCTTTCTTACACATTCTTCCCTCTCTTGGGAATATTATTCCCTTTATTATCTGGCCCCTTTGCCTAGATGATTCCTACTCCTTAAAGTTAGAGAGAAAACATTTCCTTCTGTAAGAAGTCATCCTATAACTCCCTGAATCTGAGATTTGCCCTCCCTGGCTCTGCATCACCTTTGACTTCTCTCATCATTGCACCTCTTAGTTCTCTGCAAAGTATTTTCAACCTCCTTGTCTGTGCTCTACCCAGGAGATGGCAGTGAGGGGAGTCTGGGTCGCCAGTGGACTCTGTTATATTTCAGTGGGGACTGGTGGCCACACAGTGAATGCCAAATAGATATTTAATTAAGTGGCTAAAATAGAACTTTTGTTTATTTTATTTTATTCAAAATAATTTTATTAAATCATAATTGTGTACATTGGTGCAATCATAGGGCAGTATGTGCTTCATATGTAATCAGAAATATTTTGATCGTACTGTTACAGATAGCCTTCATGGCATTTTCTTGATCACTATATAAAGAATTGATACTCTACATTTAATAAGTTTCACCAGTACCCTGCTAAGATGCGCCGTAGGTGTGATCCAACCAATTGCGCTCCCTCCACCCATCCTCCCCCCTCCCCTCCCCTCCCTTTCCCCTTTCCCTGTATTCCTGTGCTATAATTGGGTTTTAGCCTTCATATGAAAGCTATAAATTAGCTTCATATTAGGGCTGAGTACGCTGGATACTTTTTCTTCCATTCTTGAGATACTTTGCTAATATATAATGGTTTCTTGTCTCTTGAATTCCTACTTGACTATTATAGTGATCTGAGGGCCCTTAAGGGTTTTCTTTGAATGCTTGTCTTGGAATTCCTTTCCACTTCATCTCTATACCTGCCTCCAAATTTCTCTCCAAAAGTATTGTAATCTTTTAAGTCTAATGTTATTTATTCCCATGGATGCTGTATAATCCCCTCATGCTTTCTACAAAGAGCTTTTCCTTTTTCAATCTTGTCTTTTCTCTCTCCCTGGGCTCTGAAGGGAGAGTACAAGTGTGCTAGAAGGAGCAGAATAACCATATGTGTGGAAGCTTAGAAAAAACTGAATGGTACCTAAACACATCCAGAGAGAATTTGAACCTAATACAGTAACTAGTCTTACTGCAGATGAAATAGGACATGACAAAAGCTGTTGTGGGGACTTGCAGCAGCTATCTTTCTCTCAGTGCCTGTTCTAATAACTACTCTGAAACAGGCTTGCTTTGGGGAAAAAGCATGTTAGGAAAACTATGGGATTTTAGTCACCACAGATGCACTGAGGACCAACTGTCATTGGTGTGCTTTATGCTGCTTAGCATTATTTCTGGGAAGCTGCTTTGTGAAACCCTAGATCAACTGAGGATATGGCTGATATGCAGATGTCTCTGGGGCTGGGAAGAAACCCTCCTTCTCCTTCTTCCTGGAGATGCCATGGCCCTCAGGGACATCTCCTTTTCCACTGCTACTGTAACCCTAGTTTTGGATCTTGGTCAGCCAGAATATTGTGTAATCATCAAGGTTTCAGAAAAGATTTTATCCCCCCACCTTTCTCTTGATATCTGAGTTCCTGACCCTCTAACATCTAGGTGGCCTGCAGGAGCAGGATGCAGAAGTTACAGTGTCCACCGGAAAGTCCAATGTGTTGGCCATGAAAAAGAAAAAAACAAAAATGAAGCTAGTGGTAGAACCTAGAAATCCAAGGGCCTGATTTTTCCTTATGCTCCGTGATCTCACTCACTCGAAGACACAGAAAGGCTGTCCCCCAGGGGAGTCTGATACTAAGATACCAAAGGCAGGGTTGGAAGGAATAGGTTCCTCTTGTCCCAGCTCCTGCCAGCTCACAGGTTGTTTGCCTGTGATGTCACCATCTCCACCCCGCCAGGTCCCACAGGCTGTGATGCAGAGATGGAGTCTTTCCTTCACAGAGCTCCCCTAGGTGTGCTGCCTTAACCATCACTACCTCTAGGTGAATAGTTTATGTAGAAGGCTCTGGAGGGAGATTACCTGGATTTGAATATTGATTTAACTGCTTACACTCATTTTAGGCAAGTAAATGTACCATGTATGCCTCAGTTTTACTATCTGTAATGTGCACTAATAAAAGCATGACTTACAGGGTCGCAGTAAGGATTCAAAGAATTAATGTTTTAAGCAGTTACTACTACTGATACCTAGTATCAGACAGAAATTACTTATGAAGATGCAGCTTTCAGAATGGTCAGCTAGTTTTAACAACCTCTCCTACAGCTAGGGCTACTAGTACCATTGTTATTACTCAGCTCTATTCTTGCGCTAGGGATTGTGCCTGGCAATTTGGTTTTTCAACTAAGTTAAGCCTCTAAGAGCCACGTATCACTCACTCCATTTTATAGACAAGAGACTCCCTCTGGAGAGGTTAAGTAACTTGGCATTTGAGCATTTCTGATCTGGAAATGGTTTAATGAAATCCTTGCAAGGAAACAAGTGGGAGTGGTGAGAGTTTTTGTTTTTGTTTTTTGAGGAAATTCTATTACAAATTTCTTTATTTCTTTGTACCCATTGGTTTGTTTATGTTTTCTATCAACAGTAGGATCATTTTTGTTGAATTGTATCTTCCTCAGTGTGATCCATTTCATTTTGGCATTTATTGTCTGAGAATCTTATAAAATGTGTTTAAAAATATACTCTATCATGATGGTTATTTCCCTTTTAATATATTTGTTCTCTCTTTTAGTTGGCAAATGTTTTCTTTTTTAATTTTTCCCAATTAGCTTATTTGCTTATTTCTCAGTTCTACAAATTTTAAATTTTCTACCTTATTAACCTCTGCTTTTCCATTTATCAGTTCCATCTTTCTGCTTTTACACTTTTATACTGTTCAGGATACAAGCTTGAAATGAGTCTTACAAGTAGACTACAGCTACCTCTTCCACTACTGCTCAGGACCCTTTTCTCCATTGCAAAAATGCATCAGTCCAGTCTTCTTGCATTCTCACATATCCTTTTTCTGATCTGAATCCTTTTGTCTCCCTTTTATAAGGACTCCTGTGATGTTTGACCCACTCAGATAATCCAGGATAACCTTTCTGTTTCAAGGTCCTTAACTTAATCACTCTTGCAAAGTCCTTTTAAACATGAAAAATAACTTTTAACAATTTCCAGCAATTTAGATTTGAACATTTTGAAGGGGTTATTATTCAATGTACCACAATGTGAAAGCCTTCAGATAATTGGTGCAATCCATTTGAGAGAAAGTAGGTAAAACTGAGATGATATCTTAGCTATGGAGGCAAGAACTGGTGGAAACCTGGTTTGCTTATGTCTTCCGTGGATATTTACAGAGCACCTACTTTATTCAGAGCCCACACTAATGTTAGAGACACAAAAATAAAAAAATTTGAGCATAGTCCATGGTTTAATAGTAAACCATGCTCAAGTGAGCATTAATATTTTTAATTAAAATACATTAATATTTTTAATTATATTTAATACATTAATATTTTTAATTAAAAAATGATATGAACAAGTTAAAGAAGTGTGTTATGTTCTATGATTGTAGGTACTCCACCCACAGTTATAGAATTGTAAGGTGCTATGGAGCATTTGCCAGGCTTGGCTTCTTAGATCTTATGGCTTAAGAAGGAAGGATTAGCTAATTAGATGCACAGGTGTGGGAGGTAGAAAGGTTGACTTCTCAGCAGGACACCTATCTCAATCCTGGAGTATCCAGGGCAATGGCAACTGGACAACTTCTGGGGGGATGGGTTCTTCAAAACCACAGAAGATGAAAAGAATCCTGAGACACCCAGACAGGCTGGAGTAGGCCTATGTGTTGGAGAGTCAACAGATGGAAGGGATTAAACTCTTTGAATGTGGTTAGATTAGAAAACCTAGTTTTAATAGAGTAAATAGAATTGGTATCTCCCTCTCCCTTTATTTAAATATACTATGGGCTGTTTACTAATCCCCTGTCACTTACCCAGCGTGACAATCCCTCTCCAATCTTCCTGGGAACTTTGGATTCTTTCAACCCTATCTTTTCCATAAGCACCTTTGTTGGAAATCAATAATAGCCTTCTGAAGAGGCGAGGGAGGTGCTGCATTTTCTCGGTCTTCCGACTCAGCCTGAGTTAATGTAAGTCTTCTCCAGGTACTTTCAGACTTTGTTTTAAACTCCTGTATCTTCATTGTGGTATGCCCAGCAGGCATTCAAATGATGTCAGGGTTCCCATGAAAAACCCCTGACACACAGGTAAATAGGGAAAGTTTTTATAGGGAGTATGAACAGCATAAATAAAGACTCGAGGGAGTGAGAAAGCACATATGGAGCTCTGGGAAAACTGAGATATTTTGAATATGATCAGAGGATAGTGTGCAAGAAGTGGGTAAAGAATAGGTGAGTTTCACAAGACTAGATAGATATGCAAGGGCCAGATCAGGGAGGATTTTAAGAGGCTTGTACAGGTTTGGAAGGTTAATGAAAAAAGAACTTGTAGGTTAACACTCAGATAGAAAGAAGTTTAGTCAAGGGAAAGCTACTGAAGGATTTTAAACTGCAGAGAATGGGCTGAGTTGGAGCAGAAAGTAAGGCACCAGCTAGGTGGCCATCTGGGAGGTGTTAGAGTAATTCAGGTGAAATACTATGGCTGCCTGAGGTCAGGCAGTATTGGTAGAAAAATAGTAGTGGAATTTGCGAGATTTTAATAAAAATGTGGCTGTGAACCATGTGGGGAAAGAGATTGTCACAGAGGAGAGGGAGGTATTCTTGGGAGTCTGAATAGAGCAAAGGACTCTATTAGCCTGTGAGAGAGAAGATTTGTGCCATTTAGGGATCCAGGTAACTCAAGAGATGAGTGTTGCAGTATGCCTGAGAGTGGGCTGAAGAGCAAGGATGAGAATTAGAACGAGGAAGGAGATGGGGATGAATGTAACTGGAATTTGAAAAGGTGCTATTCTATCTGAAGAGCAATAAAGCCAAAAGGGCTGGTCAAGGATCTTAATACATATAGTTTAAAGTCAGAAATAGGAAATGATTCACTCTGAACTGGCCTTAGATTTGGGAAATTTGCTTGACTTTTTTACGCACTGGTATGCACAAGGAGGTAAAACAAATGCTGTCTTTTGGAGTCTGATACAAGTGTCCAACTTATGTCAGACTCTGTAAGAGAGATTCACACTGGAGCCTCAGGGAAGGGCTATTCTCTGCTCTTGTAGAATAGATTCCTTTCCTGGATGAGATGGAACCTCATGAAGGTGAGGACTCCTTCCTCCCATGACCACCACTTTTGTGCAGTGAGCACCTGCCAATGCAGTGCCTGTGGGGTAACTATTCACACAGAAATGCAGAGATCTCTGAAAGAGCTTTGCACATTTCAGAGCCAAGGACTGGAGTCTCATATTTTTATCAGGAAATGCTGGTTTTAGAAGAGATATGTCTCTTGTCAAGAATGTCAATGTTAACTGGACAATAAATCAGCTCTAATTCCAACCATGGTTCTTGTGGATACCAATATAATATCATGGCACATAGTCTGAGAACTCCTTTCCTGTTCTTGAAGTCAGGTGTCTTGGAGTCTGTGTAACTTCAGTGTCCATGGGGCCCTATGAGGTGAGGAGAAAGCCTAATGCTACAGTGTCTATAAAAAACAAACGTGGGCTGCGGCCTGGCAAGCTCAGAATAAGAATTTCCCAGATGTTCTTGGGATTCACCTGCTCCCAGGAGACAAAAGAACACATAAAGGGGGATATCCAGATATGGCAGAATGAAGAAGTTAGCAAATCTACTCCCCAAAATACAGGTATCAAACAAAAAATCCAATCAAAAAGAAATTTCTTTTTTCTTTAAGAGCACAAATCTATTTGTTTCTGTACCCGAAGTAAGCACACATGTTTTCATGGCATTCTGTGGGCTGTGAAGAGTAATTTGAATTTAAATTTTATGCAAACACTTGTTTAATGCATATTTCAGTGTAAGCCAAAATTACTATAATTTGTTAGTAAAAAAAAAATTCACAGTACACTGCCATTTAAGCTATCTTAGTTGGAAGCTATCCGATTTATTTTCACTTACTTATTTATTTAAAATCGACAAATAAAAATCACATATACTTACAGGGCACAATGTGATGTTGTAATATATGTATACATTGTGGAATCATTACTAAATGTAGTAACACATTACTAAATTCACCTACTTATGGTTTTTTTTAGACATTTGCTTTTGTAAGAACATTTGAAATCTACATTAGTAGTAATATTCAAGAGTATGACATGTTATTAGTAACTATAGTCACCATGCCCTAGAATAGCTCTCTAGAATTATTATTCTTTATACCTAGTTGAAACTTTGTACTCTTTGACCAACATTTCTCTATTTCCCATGAGCCTCCACATCCTATCCTGGACCCTGATAATCACTATTCTAATCTCTGCTTCTATGTGTTTGACTTATTTAGATTCCACATACAAGTGATAATAATGCAGTATTTTTCTTTTTGTGCCTGGATTTTTCACTTGGCAAATGTCTTCTAGGTCCAAGCATGTTGTGGCAAATGACAAGATTTTCTTCTTTTTAAGGGTTGAGTAGTATTCCACCATGTTTGTATGTATGTGTGTGTATAAGGGTCTCTATATATTTTGTGTTATTTTTCTATTTATCTATAAATGGAAATGAGTTGATCCTCTATCTTGGCTATTGTACATAGTGCCACCACAAACTTGAGCATGCATTTCTTTGACATGTAGATTTCCTATGTCTTGGATATACACCTAGAGGTTGGAATTACTAGATCATATTGTAGTTCTATCTTTAATATTCTGAGCAACCTCCATACTGTTCTCCATGATGGCTGTACCAATTTACATTCCACCCAATGGTATACGAAGGTTCCCTTTTCTTATTAATGCTTGTTATCTTTTGTCTTAAAGGAAACAATTGTCTTATAAATGTTGTGAGATTATATCTCATTGTGGTTTTAATATATATTTCCCTGATTATTAGTAATGATACACATTTCCTTACTGGTATGCCTTCTCTTGAAATATCTACTCAGGTCCTTTTCCCATATGTTAATTGAGTTGTTTTCTTGCTACTGAGTAGTTGGAGTTTCTAATATATTTTGGATATTAATCTTTTCTGACATGTATAGTTTGTAAATATTTTCTTGTATCTTTTAGCTTGTCTCTTAATTCTGTTAATATTTGGTTTTGATGTGCAAAAGAGTTTTAGTTTGATGTAATCCAACTTGTCTATGTTTTGATTTTATTGCCTATATTTTTAACATCATATCTAAAAATTCTTTGCCAAAATGAATTCAACAAACTTTTATGTTATGTTTTTTCTGTTATTTTTAAAGTTCAGGTCTTATGTTTAAGTCTTTGTTCCATTTTGAGTTGATTTTATGTTAAGAAATAGAATAGGCAAGATCCAACTATTTTTTCACTGTGTCTTTAGATTTAAAGACACAAATACATTCAAAGTAAAGTATGGAAAAAGTTATATCATGCAAGTAATAGCCATCAGAGCTGGAGTGATTATATTGATCTAGGAAATAAACTTTAAGGCCAAAGTCATTATTAGAGAAAAATTGAGACATTTCACAATAAAAATTACAAATTTTATATAGAAAAATACATGTATGAAATACATATTCCTTTTTTGTGTGTGTACTCTTTTGTATTTATTTACTCACATATGCATTTGTCCACTCAGATTTCTTACTATGGGTTTGAGTTACCACCACTATAATTTATTTTTGCTTTCTTTCTTTCTTTTTCTTTCTTTCTTTCTTTTTTTTATTAAATCATGGTTGTGTACCTACATGCAATCATGGGATACAATGTGCTGCTTTCATATACAATTTGAAATATTTTCATCAAACTGGTTGACATAGCTTTCATGGCATTTTCTTCATTATTGTGTACAGATATTTATATTTTACATTTAGCAAGTTTCACCTGTACCCTTTTAAGATGCATGGTAAGTGTGGACCCACCAATTACTCTCCCTCTGCCCATCCTCCTCCCTCCCCTCTCCTCCCTTGCCCCTTTCCCCATGTTCTTGTGCTGCATTTAGATTATTGCTTTCAAATAGCCAAGACATTACTCAGAAATAAAAACAAAGCAGAAGGAGTTATGCTTCCAGACCTCAGACTATACTATAAATCAATAGTGATCAAAATAGCATGGTACTGGCACAAAAGCAGAGGGGTAGATGTGTGGAACAGAATAGAGAACCAAGAGATGAACCTAGCTACTTACTATTATTTGATCTTTGACAAGCCAATTAAAAACATTCAGTGGATAAAGCATTCCCTATTTAACAAATGGTGCTGGGTGAACTGGCTGGCGACCTGTAGAAGACTGAAACTGAACCCACACCTTTCACCATTAACTAAGATAGACTCTTACTGGATTAAAAATGTAAACTTAAGACATAAAACTATAAAAATTCTAGAAGAAATTTCAGGGAAAACTCTTGAAGGAATTGGTCTGGGTGAATATTTTATGAGGAGGACCCCTGGGGAAATTGAAACAGCATCAAAAATACACTACTGGGATCTGTTCAAACTAAAAAGCTTCCGCACAGCCAAGAACACAGTTAGTAAAGCAAGCAGACATCCCTCAGAATGGGAGAAAATATTTGCAGGTTATGTCTCCAACAAAGGTTTATTATCAAGAATACACAGAGAACTCAAACGTATTAGCAAGAAAAGAACAAGTAATCCCATCTCAGGGTGGGCAAGGGACCTGAAGAGAAACTTCTCTGAAGAAGACAGGTGCACGGCCTACAGACACATGATAATGATCTTAATCATCAGAGAAATGCAAATCAAAACTACTTTGAGATATCATCTAACTCTAATAAGATTAGCCCACATCACAAAATCCCAAAATCCGAGATGCTGGCACAGATGTGGAGAAAAGGGAACACTACTACATTGCTGGTGGGAATGCAAACTAATACGATCCTTTTGGAAAGATATCTGGAGAATACTTAGAAATCTAAAAATAGAACTGCCATTTGATCCTGTAATTCCTCTACTAGGTATATATCCAAAAGACCAAAAATTCCATTATAACAAAAATATCTGTATCAGAATGTTTATTGCAGCCCAATTCATAATTGCTAAGTCATGGAAAAAGCCCAAGTGTCTATCGACCCACGAATGGATTAATAAGTCATGGTATATGTACACCATGGAATATTATACAGCCTTAAAGAAAGATGGAGACTTTACCTCTTTCATGCTTACATGGATGGAGCTGGAAAATATTCTTCTTAGCAAAGTATCCCAAGAATGGAAGAAATAGTATCCAATGTATTCAGCTCTACTATGAAACTAATCTTTCTTTCTTTCTTCCTTCCTTCCTTCCTTCCTTCCTTCCTTCCTTCCTTCCTTCCTTTCTTCCTTCCTTCCTTCCTTTCTTCCCTCTTTTCTTCCCTCCCTTCCTTTCTTCCTCCCCCCCTTTTTTTTTGAAATCCAGTCTCACTTTCTTGCCCCCAGGAGAGTGCTGTGGCATCATAACTTACAGTAACCTCAAACTCTTGGGCTCAAGTAATCCTCTTGCCTCAGTCTCTCAAGTAGCTGAGACTACAGGTGCTTGCTATGATGCCCAGATGTTTTTTAGAGAGAGGGTCTTGCTCTTGCTCACAATGGTCTCAAACTCCAGCATTTATCCCAGAGTGCTGGGCTTACAGGCATGAGCCACCGTGACCAGTCCCACTATTATTTCCTTTCAGAGTGATGACTGCCTTCAATATTTCTTGCAGAGCAACTCAGTTAACTATGAAATCTCTCAGTCTTTGTTTATCTGGGAAGCCTTTATTTCCACTTTATTTCTGAAGGATACAGCGTATAGACTACCAGATGGCCTTTTCTCCCCCCTCTTTCAGCACCTTTCTGCTGTCTTCTGATCTCCATTGTTTCTGGTAAAAAGTCAGGGAAAAATCATATTGCAGACGATTAGTCATTTTTCTCTTGCTGAGAAAGTATATTGACTTCAATATATTCTTTGTGTATTTTGGCTTTCTGGGGTTTGACTGTAATGTGTCTAGATATGGATATCTTTCAGTTTCTTGTACTTGAAAGATGTTAAGTTTCAAGGTTCTTTTGATTTCTGTTTTTCATCAAATTTGAGAAGTTTACAGCCATTATTTTGTCTTCTCTGTATCACTTCTCTCTTTTTAAGACTATTATTTTGCATATGGTATGCTTGGTGACATCCCACAAATCTCTAAGTTTCATTATACTTTGTGTGGAAGTCATGTGCCTGTGTAGCCCTATGGATTAACTCCTGGAACCTAACAACAGAATTCCAAAATATATAAAATAAAAATGACAAATGAAAAAAAAAAGTAATAGACATATCTAAATTATAGTTGATTATAATACTCTAGTCTCAAAAAATTGATCATATCCACTAGACAGCTAAGAAGGATGGAAAAAGACTTGAAAAACACCACCAATGTATTTGACTCAATTGGTGATTTTAGAATATGCTGCTCAACAACAGAATGTGCATTCTTTTCAAGTGCTCATAGAACATTTTCCAATATAGATTATATGTTGTATCATAAATCAATCTCTCTCTTCATATATATGTATATATACACACATATATATGGGCTGAAATAATTCAAAGTACATTCTATGATCACAATGGGATTTAAAAAAATAACAAACACAAAGAATAACACAATGAATAACACAATCAAAAAAATAAACAACACAATGAATCTGGGAAATTTCTAAATATTTGGAAGTTAAACATCACACTTTTAAATAACTCATTGCTTTACAAGAAGGAAATTTTTCTCAAGAAAAATTGTATTTTTAACAGAATTTTATGAAATATAGCATATAAAAGCACTTGGAATGCTGTCATGGGTAAAGAGAAATTTATAGCTTTAGATTAAGACATTAGAGGGAAAACAACAAAATATTCCATCATAATCTAAATTTCTACCTTAATAAAGTAAAAAAATGAGACAAAAGTCAACTAAAAGTAAACATAAGGAAGAAATAAATAAATATAAAATTAGAAATCTAATAAAGAATAGGAAAAATAATAAAGAAAATCAATGGTTATTTAAAAACTATTGATAAACTGTTCATCAGACTGACCAAGATAAAAAGTGAGAAGACAGTTCGATGAAAATATTTCAATTTGTATATAAAACCAGCACATTGTTCCCCATGATTGAATTAATGTTAACAGCTATGATTTAATTAAAAAAAAAGTGAGAAGACAAATTACCAAAATCAGGAAGGAAAAAAGAGAATATCAGAACTGACCCTACAGAAATATATAGAAATGTTATAAACAACATGTCAATGAATTTGACAACTTAGATGAAATATATTTATTCTTAGAAAAACACCAATTATCAAGAGTAACTCAATAGATTGATAAGCTGATCCCAAATGTATATGGGAATACAAAGGACTTGAATAGTCCTTTCTTCAGGAAAACAGAAATAAATAATTGAAGAACTTATGGAAGCGACTGTGTTCATTCATTTCCTGGCCAAGGAACCCATACACTTTATACCCCAAGACTAAAAGCCTAAAGGGGGAGACAGGGAAAGACCAGGAGAGAAATGGAGAGAGCTTTTCTCTCCCCACTTGCGTTCTCTCTCCCTACCAGGAGCTTTAGTGTTCTCTGTATTCTTTTCTGTAAATAAATTCTGTCTTACCACTGGAAAAAAAAAAAAAAAAGAAGATGCCATGAAGGCTATGTTAAACAGTTTGATGAAAACATTTCAGATTGTATATGAAACCAGCACATTGTACCCCTTGATTGCACTAATGTATGCAGCTGTGATTTAATAATAATAAAACAGAACTTATACTAACCAATTTTTAAAGATACTATAAAGCAACCATAATCAAGAGGATGTGGTATTAATGTAGGATAAACATATAGATTAAGAGACTAAAAGACAAAGTCCATAAATAAACCTATCTACTCATGGTTAATTCATTTTTGAGAAGGTGCAAAAATCAATTTAATGAGGAAATAATATTCTTTACAAAAAATGATGTAAACATAATTTTTTGAATATATGTACAAAAATACTAATACTCATGATAAAGACTTTATACCTACCACACAAAAAAAATTAACTCAAAATGCTCAAGCATTAGAACTAAAATTATAAAACTGCTAGAAGAAAACAGAAAAAAAATTATGACCTTGGATTGGACAACTAGTTTTTAGATGTAATATGAAAAGTATAATTTACAAAAGAGAGATTAAGAAATTGGACTTTATAAAAGTAAAAAATGTTTGCTTCTTGAAAACATCTGCTAGTAAAATGAGAAGAAAAATTCTAGACCAGGAGAAAATATTTGAAGGTCGTATATTTGATCTTAAAATTTGACAATGAAAAAAGAAGCAATTAAAATTAGTAAAGAATTTGAATAGATATTTCATTAAGGGTCATATAGGAATGGTTAATAAGCAACTTAAAAAAGCTCTACATCATTAGTTACTAGGGAAATAAAAATTAAAAACCACAGTGAAATGACATTATACATTTTCCAGAATAGTTATAATAAAAAATTCCAAGTGTTGGAGAGGATGTAAAAAAACTGGAACCCTCATACAACCTCTGTTCTTTAAACCTCATTTAGATTTAGCAAAGATTACATTAATTTCGAGTTAGAGAAGTGAAAATAATCAGTTCAGGGTGTTTGAGTTTTCCAAGTTCACAGTCATGGCATAAGGGCCTGAAGTCTTGAGGAGAAGGACAAGGATGCAGACAGAAAACTCTTAGAGAGGCTGTTTATGAAAGAATTAGTCCAAATCCAGGAAGGAACCATTAACCAGAGACAGAGGCAACGTGTGAGAAAGTCAAAGTATCTTTTTCTTGTTTTTCAGTTGAGAAAGACTTGCTACAGGCAACAATAAGGCAACTGTCAAATGTTATATAAAAAGATGGATAGAAAGATCAAATGTGTGTAAGCCTCAATTGAACAGTAGAAATTAGATGCAAGGAAGAAGTCAGCCCTGACTGTGGATCTGGGCCCTTTTCTAGCATGGAGAAGACTGACCCTGAGATAGTCTTTAATCTAGACTGTTAAGTTACTCAGACCACTGTGGAGTCTGGGAAAAGTTGCAGTGACTTCTGCAGTTTAAGATAAGATTTCAGAGGATGAGACTTCCTCACCTTAGTGCCCTTTTTATGCAGAGTATAGGTGACAGTGTAGCGCTGTGTGGTCACTGCTGGCACAGAGGTACCGAGAAGTGTGTGAGGTGCTGGCAGACTCCAGGGTCAGGGGGAAAACGTTCCTTTCTTATTCTGAAGACTGTAGACTCTGAGGAAATCTATCCTGTCTCTGTGCTGTTAACATGATATGAGTAATGAATGAAACTGTTGTTTCATTCCTAGGTCTTATTGATATCAGTACATTTTGTCATGGCCCATGGTTTGGGAACATTCCAGTGTAATCCTCTTTCCAGTTCCTGTAACACAGTGTATTGGGGTCTGGCCCAAGATCAGCATCCATGAGGCCTATAGCAGGAGACAAAAATTGGCAGCAGAGTTCAGGATGTTCTTTGATGCTGAGCCAGGAGAAAACCCAACAGAGAGGAAATGTTTCCTTCTGATTTGGGAACAGCCTTTGTCTATGACTTACCTGCCCCAAGAAGGTAAAAGCCCATATAGCACAGGAGCCAGAAAGTTATGACACAGTCAGGACTAGAGAAGGTGTTTCCCAGCTCGGAGGACATTGGATGGGCTCTTGATGAAGGCAGTATGTGATGACACAGTCCGTATAACCTCTCTGCATTCCACAGCCAGCCTATTGAAGTACAGATTTATCTAAGTCCCTTTATTCATCATCCAAAGTGGGCTTGACTGCTTTATTTATCCAAACTCAAGTCTTTACTATTCTTACAAAACATGTGATTGCAACTATTTTGCAAGCTGTGAACATAAGAACTATGAGCATTGAATGCCTGCAATACCATGATTTGTTTGAGAAATTTGAATGAGAAACGTTGTAAAAGGATGTGAAGTTTGAGTTGAGATCTGAAAGATGCACAGGTATAAACTCTGTAAAGCCAAGAGGGAAGAACATTCGAAAAAAGGAACCCATAACCAGAGTGGCCAGTCCAGACAGGAGCAGGAGAACTTGCTGTGAGTATTAAACACATTTAGACAACACATGTAAAGGGCTTAGTGCAGTCACTAGAATTCATTGAATTCTCAGAAAATATGTTATTATTATAAAAAATAACAAAACTTTCTCATTCTCGTTTTTCACCAACTGGGTGCTTGGACTTCATCAACTTTGTCAATGTAGGCTCCAGCTAGGATGATTTTAGGTTCATCTTCCTTTTAACACCATCATCAATCATGCAGGAGCAGAGAATACAAGTTAGTCCATGTTTTGGTAACTTTGCCTAAATATTTTTTGCGAGCTAGTGCCATAAACAACAATATGAACCAAGTGCTATTCTCTTTTCTCCCTTTTCCCATCCAGAAGAAACTTTGGTTTTGATTATGAATCTCAAGGCTTAAACCACCAACTTCCTCTACCTTTGTCTACTTTCTTTGCCTCACTTCATTAAGATTCACAATTGTCATTAAATAAATTTTTGTTCACATCTTATCTACATAAGATTGGACTTTTACCACTGTACCTCCATTCTTAGAATGTCAGGGCTTTAGTCTTCATGCATTTTATATGCAATGTAGACTCCTGCTTATTCCTGCTTTTTCATATCACCCAATGGGATATAACAACTGTGACTTAGCAAACCCTGAAATACTCTTGTCTCATTACAGGCTTCTTTAAGGCCAAGGTAATCAATAAAATAATTAATGAAATTTTGCCTTAAAACTTACTATACAATCTGGTCCTTTTTTAAATTTCAGATTAATATGAGGGTACAAATAATTAGGTAACATTATTTAAATTTGTTAGGTAAGGTCCAAATTGTAGCTGAGCCCTTTGACCAGGAGGTGTGCCATATACCTTACAGGGTACCTGCTAGTGAGAGCACACCAATCCCCACTTCCCTTCTCTATAAGAAGTGTTGAGAAAGAAAAAGGAAATGAAATTTTACTGCCCCCTGCTGAAAAGAAGGAGAAAGGGGTTAAGAGAAAGATTTGGGAAGATTCTGATAAGTTTTAAAGAAACAGGAAAAAGAAAGGCTCCCGCTTGCTCTAAGTGTGAGCAGATTTAAAGATGAGTGATGACCTGATGAAAGACCTCAGCAGTGACTGGAGGTAAATCTATACCACATTTTTGGTAGAAGTGACTAAAGAAAGGGAAGTAGGAAAGAAGTGGATCCTGGGTTGGGAGTGATGTGAGAAGGCTCGGGTCCTCCTCAGATGGACGGATGCTTGAACACAGAGGTAAACTATAAAAACCATGTTACATGGCTGGTCTTTTATCAATAGAAACACTTTTCTGCTTTTCTGAAATGCTCATTGAAATCTTTGGAGTAGCTGCTGAGAATGTCAACAGAGACAGGATTATCATGTGTAATTATTATTAAGTCTCTATACATTTTTGGTCCAGTTGAACACCCTCTCTCATTGGAGCCTCTTTCATTTACAGAAACTTATAGTCCTTACAGTGTTAATGAAGTTTATAGGAGGCCAAGAGACCAATAAAGACAAAAGACAAAATGAGGCCTTAATATTCAGCCAGATGGAAATATTTGGAACCAGAACATGGCAATGCTAAGTTAAGACTTCTTTTTTCTTTTTCTTTTTTGTTAAATCATAGCTGTGTACATTAATTCAATCATGGGGTACAATGTGCAATATACAATCTGAAATATTTTCATCAAACTGGTTAACATAGCCTTCATGGCATTTTCTTAGTTATTGTGTTAAGACATTTATATTCTGCATTTAGTAAGTTTCACCTGTACTCTTCTAAGATGCACCACATAGCAAAGGGCTCTCCATCTTCCAAAAAGGCAGAAAAAAATAAAGAAAAAGATCCTGGTCTCCAAAAAAGGGATAAATACCTTCTAGCTCTGGGCTCTGGCCCCCTGTGGAAGTAGTATTATTACTGAGGTTTAATCAACTATTCCAAGGATATTCTGTGACTTCATACTTCCTATTTTTAGAAAATAGAGTTTTATTCCCAAGAATCATGGACACTGATCACAGAGGATGGGTGTGGAGCTTTTATGAAATGACTCACATGTATCAATACCACACCAAATGCTTGTTTTGAGCTTCAATAGCATGTTTTCAACACAACATCCTCATCCATGGGGGACTGGTTTTAGGACACCCCTCATGGACAACAAAATCTGCAGATCCTCAAGTTTCTTATATAACAATGTGTGGAATTTGCATAGAACTACATACATCCTCCCCATGTACTTTAACTCATCCTTAAATTATTTATAATGCCTAATACAATGCAAATATTTGTAGATGCACTGTTTTTATTTGTATTTTTTATTGTTGCATTGCTATGTGTATTTTTAATATTTTAGATATGCATTTGGTTCAATCTGAGAATAGTGATGGATGCAGAGCTGACTGCATCTTATACCCGCATTTGGAAGTTCTGAAGGCCCTCAAATACAGCATATCATTCTTGGCCCCAACTCTGCTTCTTTGCCTGTAATAATTAAACTAGAACTCTGGGCATGAACTTAAATGATTACATATTCCAAATAAAATATATTTTTAAACCCACCCCAAAATACACATATGTAAGTTTGTGTTAATTAAAACAATTATGCCACATACATGCGTATGTACATTCTCCTTTACATGTCCTCTGTCTCAAAACTCAGACTCCATTAAAGAGAACAGCTTCAATTTCCCCACCCATTCTCCCACGTGGGTTTGGGATTATGGTTCACCTTTCCCTGGTTCCCAGTCAGTCATATATTATCACCTGATAGTAATACTGGATAATAATTGCTACATATGTCTCTATAGAGTTTTGTTCCAGTAAAACTCCTTTTTTTCATTTTCAAATACTCTCTTGAACAAACTTATTTTCTTTGTTTTAAAGAAATTTGTAGGTAGGAGGTGTGGGGGACTTAAATACACACGCATCAGAAGCCAGACAATGTGTTACTTGGAAGAAACTCTTGAAGAACAACTTGAAGACATATTTGAATCTACTTCCCTAGCCTCCTCCTTTCCTTTCTACCTTCTTCCCTTCTATTGTTATTTCATAGCTGGACATTTACTCAATGCTTGGAATACGTGCATAAAATTAGAGAGACTTTACTCTTCAACTAAAGGATACATAGTTTTGATGTAAAGAGTCAGTATAAAAAGAAATGCAAAAGAGCATACTACTAAGATAGTTTGGGGCTGCATAAACTATCACAGAGAAGACACGAGGAGCTGCATCTTTTGCTATTATAAGAGTCAGAAAAGCCTTTACAGAGAAGCTCATCTCTAATCTGAGAATTAAAGGCTGTGCGAGAGTTAGCCCAGTAGTCAAGAAGTAAATAGCCCATTTCAGATGGAGGAAAGAGTTTTGCAAAGATGTAGCTGTGTGATTCAGTTTGGCCTAACTAGGAAATACAGTTCAGTTGAGCTAGAGGCTAAAATACTAAAGTGAATTTGGAAGGTGTGGCCAGATTTGTAAGCAGAGAAGCATTTGTGGAGGGCTTTGTGTGCGGTGTGAGGAGTGTCAGACACAGCCATGCTGGTGGCAATGTGGAGACAGAGTAAGGCAGAGGAGGGAAGAGGCTGCTGGACCAGGAGAGGGTGCTGCATTTCCTCCTAGGTGATGGATGACAAGGGTCTGGAAGCAGTGGGGGAGGAGAGGAGAGGTTAAATCAGGTGAACATGTGTGTATTGGAAACTCTGACACTGATAGCTCTCTTGCCTTTGCCTAACTAGACATCTTTTCCCTCTCAAGCTCATGATTGCTTCTGAGAGTGACTCATATACAATGATGTGGTTGCAAGGAGAGTAGTTATAAGATGTAGCCCATGGCCTTGAGATGATGTCAAGAATCCTCCAGCTTCCAAGCTCTCCACGGGGTCCCCTAAGGCCATTGCTGAGGCTGCAGCACAGCCCAAGCATCCCTCTTCCTTCCAGTAACTTCCCCCCACCCTAATCTCCCTCTCAAAGTCGGTTTGCTGAGGACCCAAACTATGACAATATGGGATACAGAAGTGGAAGCTGGTTTAATGTGAGAGCTAACAGAAAAGAGAAACCTAGAATGGCCCTTCCGATCAGAAACAGAAATACATGTGTGGCCAGAATGGGTGCAGGTGGGTTAAGAAGACAAAAATCCAGGAATAAATTCCTGGTGTTTGAATTGTCTGGGGAGGACCCAGCTGCAGTGTCCAGTGACCGGTGGGTTTTCATAAGCCAGGAACTTAAATAAGTTGTCATGACTGAGGGTAGGAAGGTTGAGGGGAAAATATATACATT
The DNA here is from genome assembly GCA_963573935.1 of Arctocebus calabarensis. Classification (NCBI taxonomy): domain Eukaryota; kingdom Metazoa; phylum Chordata; class Mammalia; order Primates; family Lorisidae; genus Arctocebus; species Arctocebus calabarensis. The sequence continues at coordinate 55,369 of CAUYON010041110.1, forward strand.
GAGAAAAAGAGAAGATAGAAGAAAATCCTAAGGAAATCTACTAGAAATGATCAGGAGACAACTAAATGGAATAGCTAACAAATAAATAGCTGATGAGAGAATTGTTACAAATTAGGCTCCTGATGGAGTGTGCGTGGAAAGCAGGGAATGAAACTCTGGGGAAAGTTGTTTTAAAAGGGAAAGTAGATGTGATAGAGCCCATATAGGAGACTGGTTAGTGGGGATGAGATTTTTTTCAGATGAGAGCAGGTAAAAATGGGACGAGTTGGATTATTAATTTCCAACAGTCACAAAGTCTTACAGATTCTTTTTCTGACATCACTGAGGCCTGGAGGACAAGAAGATGAAGCCCTTCTGCTCAAGTCTCAGGAAAACTTTCACCACATACTCTGGCAGTCTTTGATCCAGTATTTCTTGTGCCTGAGACTTTCTGGCTCCAAGGAGGGTCCCCACTACAGAAGAACCAAGGGATTATTCCAGGTCCTAGAGAAGAAAGGGCATCCCCAAGCTCCAAATTTTAGACTGATGTTGGGGAGAGGAAATTTTTTTTTTATTTTGGAAATTTTGTATAGCCAGAAAATAATATACGGCTACCTGCATGTGCAGGTTAAAATTAATATCCAGAGATCAAAGTAGGAGGGTATAGATGAAAGATTATTTTGATAGACAATAGCCTGTGGGATTTAAACTTCACTTCTAGGTCAGATTTATTAATTAAATATGTTTGGGAAGAAAATCTACCCAGTTTGTTCTTAGCATAAAGGCAACCAAATACAGCAATAAGTGGCAGAAATTGAGCTGGGAAGAGGTGGGGCAGAGAAGGGATAGCCAGATAAGGGGCTGTGAGTGGGAACAGAATGACATGGGGATGTAGCAAAGTGGGTGGAGAGAACGGCAAATGAACTAAAACAAAAAAATCACATTGTGTTGCAGCTCCTAGAAATGCTCTTGCTAAAAATCATGAGCAATAGTCAAAGGCTCAGGTTCATTGTTTGAATAGTGGCTACTGGGCTAGCCTGCTAGAATACAGAAGGTGGACAGGGAGATAAATTCTCTGTGGCCTATTGTTTCAGGGTCATCAGGGCTGGGGGGCGCTGACCCAAAGTGGCCCTTAGTTCAGACTGAGGATCAACTCATGGGCCCACTCAAACCCATGTATTCTATATCCCATACCCAGGAAGGCTGCTGTGCTCTTCTGAGCAAGTAACTCACCCATGTGCCTGCCTTTTGGTGTAGAGAGCAGCTGGCCAAGAGGCACTGTGTAAAGCACTGGCACAGAGGTAAACAGCTGTGTGGTTGGGGACAGCAGTCTCTAGCAACAGGGAGAATTTAGGCTGTTTCTCTCGAGAGACACGGTAGCCATCAGAGACCTCTCCTTTTTGAATGTCATTGATATCCAGGGAATAGTAGATCAACTGTAGCCCCAGTTGTGGGTCTTGCCGGTACCAGTACATTACATTATGACCCTTAGTCTGAGAACATTCCAGCTGAATGCTTTGCCCTGTTTTTGTAATTCTATTCCTTGGAGTCTGGGTAACACCAGCATCCATGGCTCCTGTGGAAAAATAAAAGGAAAATTGGAGACAGAGCCTAGCAAAGATCTTCTTGCTGCAGTCTTTAGGGAGAGGCTTAATCCAGGGAGAGAGCCTCTAGAGGCTGGATTAAGCCTCTCCCTAAAGGCGGGTTTTCCACATCTGTTTCCCAAGCTCACCTGTTTCCAGGAGGCAAAAAACCACACAGCAGAAGAGCATGCAGCTCATGGCAGGGAGAGACAGGATGGACAAGTTATGGTTCCGTGTGTCAGGAGAGAAGCAGGGCGTGGAAATAGAAAATTGGAAGGATTCAGGTGGTGACATCATTTCCTTCCTAATTGACTGGGACTGAGAGAGTGATGAGCCTTTGCTGATGTATCATAAACCTCCTCATAAGATATTGAAACCCTTCTTGCTTATTTTCCCTTCCTTGTACTTTGAGAACCACCAGACACCTCTCTCCTCGTCTCAGGGTGTATCTATTGTAGCTGTTTAATGGCATATCATCCTCCCAATGGAACAGGCTATGGAGAAAATACAGAGCATTTGTATTTCAAAGAAATACTTAACGCCTTCACTCATATTTCAAATTAACTGAAAATAGAGTAATTCATAAAAGAGGCAATTTTATCATAAAAAATTGTTCCTGATTTTAGGAGGAAAGTGTTCAATTTTTTTTTCACTAATACTGTTTTATTTATTTTTGAGACAGTCTCACTATGTTACCCTTGGTAGAGTGCTATGGCATCACAGCTCACAGCAACCTCAAACTCCTGTGCTCAAGTGATCCTCTTGGCTCAGCCTCCTGAGTAGCTGGGACTACCGATGCCTGCAACAACACTTGGCCAGTTTTCAGGGACGGGGTCTTGCTCTTGATCAGGCTGGTCTCTAACTCCAGAAATCCACCTGTCTCGGCCTCCTAGAGCGTTGAGATTACAGGTGTGAGCCACCACACCACCCCATGTTCAATATTTCAATGTGACAAATTACAAGCCCAGCACAGCTACAGCAGTTGTGTGACACCTTGCCCTACACAAGGAGTAATTGGCTCTTCGCTGCTTCAGGTCTGTCCTGGCTCTGCCTCATCCAGGGGTGCACCAAGGCATCCTGCACCCATCCGTCCTACTGCCTGTGAAATTGGTAAAGTCTTCTTTTATAACATCCTTACTTTTTGTTCTAAAAATTTCAAATGCATATGAAGTTGGTGAAATAATGGTCTCTGCATCCTCACACTAGCCAGCTTCAGTAATTACCAGCTCATGGCCTCTTGATCATCTATCTCCACCACCCTCTCCCTTTCCTATGTTACATTGAATGGTGGCTGCTTTATTTAGGAGTCTCCAAGAATGTTCCCCAGCCACTACATAGATTCCACATGGCACTCCAGAGTCATTCCCTTTCCTTATCTTTCAGCTTAGAGTTTTCTATTAGCAATACCAATAGAAGCGTGGCTTCGTTCAGTAAGCTGTTTATCCAGGGCCTTGATTAATACAGATGTCATATTAATGGCTATCATTTTGCGTTTGTCCTTAATATAAAACATATCATTTCCCTTTTCTGTAATTTTTTAGAACAAACATGCTCCTTTTCTGCCCCCTGCTGTGAGCAGTGATTTGAATAGAATTAACATTTGGGAGCTGATTAAAAACTATTCTTGGGGGGCCACATCAGTTGATAGAGAGAGGACTCGGGTCCAGGGATTTGGAATCCATTTTCTTAGCTGTTTCTTTCCCCCTCTTTTTTTATGTGCTATTTATCATTTTATTATGAAAGATACAGCTCGGAAACAAATGGAAATGACTGCAAAGAACAAAAATCTAGCGATATATGGGGGGTGTTGGGTGGAGCTATCTCCAGGTGCTATTGGGGGATTTAAATCCCTAGAGCCTCTAGCCTGCAAGATGACCTTTATAACCAGCAAGTGCTCAGTCAAAGGAGTGGAGGTGATGGAAGATAGAAAGAAGCAGAAATCATTCTCGGAGCAGAATCTATGTGCCAGGAGGAATGAGAGATTATCATTGAAGGAGTAAGTGGAGGAGACACCTCACTGGATGGAAATGAAATTGAAAAAGACATCCAATTTCTGGACCACTGAGAGGGTTCCTCATGGCACAAGCCAATATATCCTGTGCTGTGGGCTGAATCTGTGCACCTCAAACTGTATTTATAATCCACTTTCCCTCTGACCCATCCCCGCACCACAGGCAGAGTACAGACATCCCTTCTGCCCAGTACCAAGTTCACCTGTGTGCTGTGTATTGTGTATGTGATCCTAAGGGCTGCCAAACCCTCTTATCTCAGGTGTGAGCTATTGACCATCCTCCGGCACAAAGGGTGTCAAAGGAGAAATGATCTTCTTACTACTGGTGAATGCTTTCTGAGTCCTAAGAGAATTTTGCCTATCTCCAACTCACAAAGACGTTTTTCTGTGTTTTCTTCTAAAATATTTGTACTTTTAGCTTTTAGAATTTAGATTTGTGAAACATCTCAAATTGATTCTTCCTTTTTGTGTGAGGTGACAGTAAAGCTTCGTTTTTTTCCATGTGATTATCTAGTTTTCCAACACAATTTATTGAGAAAATTACCTTCTTAATGCATCGAAACTTCCATTCTGTAATCGTCATACATCTCTCCATTTTAAAATACATGTTCCTTCGTGATCTTCTGTGGGTTTTCAGTGGGCATCTTTTGCTATTAAGCAATTTCTAATTGGTATCACTGAAAATGGTATTATCATCTGAAGTTTACTTTTCAATTGTTTGTGTCTAGTATAAAAAACTCCAGTTTTGAAATATTCATGTTGTATCCTCCTCTGACCTCACTACATTAACTTATTATTTCTAGTTGTTCCTCTTTTATTCCTTAGGGTTTTCTGTATAAACAGCCATGTAATCTGCAAATAGCAATACTGTTACATCTTCCTTTTCAATATTTAAAACTTTTGTTTTATTCATGCTGCCTTCTCATGCTTATTATCTCCAATAAAATGTTTGATAAAAGTAGTGAGATGTGAAAGAAAAATGCAAGTATAGTCTACTGAGGGGGAGGAGATAGGCAGAAGGAGAAGGGAGACCAGGGAAGGTGATTGGCAGGTTCTCACCTAGGGTGCACAAAGTGGGATTTTCAGCACGCTGCTCCCTGCCCGGCATAGGGCGCAACTACACCTTGAACTTTACCTTAAAAAATGAAAACAATGTAAAATAGTTGTACCCTCATATTAATTTGAATTTTTTTTTAAGTAGTGAGAAAAATATCATGGCTTGTTCCCTATTATATAAGAAAAGTACTCAGTATCTGCTATTAAATTGGATGTTATTTGTGTATTTGTTATTGGTAACTCACATCAAATTGGGCAAGTTCTCTTCTATTACTAGTGTGCTGAGATTGTTTATCTTGAATGAGTACTAGATATTGTCAAATGTTTTCTTTGCATCCATGTAAGTGGTCAAATGATTATTCTTCATTATTCGGATTATATGATGAAGTATGTTGATTTCTAAGTGCGAAACCATTGTTTTCCCTGCAGTAAGCTCACCTCATCATGTTGTACTATGATTATACATACATAATTAGATATATACATACGCACACAAGTGCATAAATATATATGTGCATATTTGGATTTGATTGTTTAATATGTAGTGAAGGATTTTTTAAATCTATGGCCATAAGGATGTTGTTCTGTAATATACATAATTTTGTCAGATTTTGGCATTAGTGTTTTGCTGGCTTCATATAGTATGCTGTGAATCATTTCTTTCTTTTCTATTTTTTGAAAAAGTTTATGTAAGGTTGGTATTCTTTTTTCTGAAATGTTTGATAGAATTCATCAAGAAAGAAATCTGGGTCTCTATTTCTGTTGAGATGAGTGTTTTGATAAATAATTCAATTTCTTGCATATGAGGTTCTTTACATTTCTTATTTCATCGTGATTCAGTTTGGCAAGTTTTGTTTTTTAAGTAATTTAATTTCATCTAAATGATAGAATTTATTTGTAAGTACATTGGCATATACTTATTTGTGAGGATCAATCATAATTTAAATGTGTTATATCTATAGAGATGTATTTTCTTTCATCATTGATATGGTAATCTGTGTCTTTTCCCTTTTTGTTCTGATTGGTATTAGTTAATCACTTTCATCAACTGATCAAATTGTGACCATATTTTCTTCTAAGTCCTTGAACATATTTTTATAATAGACACCTTCAAATCTTCATCTGAAATCTTTAACATCCATGTTATTTCAGGATTGGTTTCTATCACCTATTTTTACCCAAGTATGGGTCATATTTTCCTGTTTCTTCCCAAGTCTAATATATTTTCATTTCAAGATTGAAATTGTGGATGCCATATTGTGAAGAATCAAGATTTTCTTTTCTTTTTTGACTTATGTAGAGAGGGCTGAGACATGATTCTCTAAAAGGTAGCTAATTTCTTGGCACAATGGGTAGGGTTTTTTTGAGACTTTTTGAGATTTTCTTGGGCAATTCTAGAGTGGCTCTTACTCTAGGCCGTGGGCAGCCCTTCTCCTAGGGTGTGAACCCTCTGTGCTACCAGCTCTACTTGCAGGAGTTTCAAAGTGGTCTTTCCACTCTGGCTGGCCAGGACTCCTGTCTCCTGGGGCTGTGTGGCTGACAGAATCTCCAGTCCTCTCATACTACCTAGAAACTGCTCTCTGCCAGTCCTTATGGAGACTTTTCCTATGCATCTGCTATTTAATATTTGACCAAAGATTTAAAGAGATGCCATGCAATATTTGGAGGTCTTATTCCATATAGCTTTCTTCTTTATGGTAGCTTACTCTGCAAACACCAACCACCTCACAGCCCTGAACATGATCTCTGTTTCCCTTCCCCAGCAAAACCACTGTGCCCTACTTGGGCTCCAATCTTTGTGAGACATCCCAGAAATCACATCAAGGTGGAGTTTGGGGACCATAGTGGAAATCCCCTTCTATGTTTCCTCCTTCCCAGGATGACAGCCCTTTACTGCCTTTTGGCTAATGTCCAAAACTAATTCCCCTGACATTTTTCTCAAGTTTTAGAAGGACTTATGGAAATAGGTCATAAACCCCTCTAAAACTTGAGCTCAAGTCAAATTTTGACCTCAAGCCAAATTCCCAAGAAAAAGCATTTTTAAAGTTCTTGATCAATATCATGAAACTGACACTTCTGTACGTAGTTTTACAGTAGTTACCCTCTGACTAGGTTCTCAATCAAATTGAGCCACATAACTCGTTTTTTAATTAAATCTTAAGTGTATACATCAATGCATTTATTGCTCCCAAACACTTTTTCTTGATACTATTTCTTTTCACATTCATACTAATTTTTTTCTCTTCATATTTTCTTATATTCACTATTCTATTGTTGTTTTGATTTTTTTCCTTAAGTTGTTATCTTTATGTAAACCCTTTATGGTTTTCTGGATATTATTTGAAATTTGCTTCCTTAAATTTATTTGTTTCCCTGCATTCCTGAGAAGTTTGTTTTAATTTATCCACTGATAATTTCCAAAAGAGAATATAAAGTTCTCATGTTTTTCATAAAATAGTCTATAATTTGCTGCCAATACATACATTCTCTGAAATACGTTTTTATGGCTCTCTGTGTATTTTACTCTTTTCTCTTTTCCCATAGACTGAAATTCTATGTAGTGTAACTGAAAGTTCCTCAATGCCTTTTTTTTTTTTGCAGTTTTTTGCTGGGGCTGGTTTTGAACCCACCACCTCCGATATATGGGGCCATTGCCCCCCTCTTTTGAGCCACATGTGCCACTCCCTCAATGCCTTTTACATCTTAGTCAATGGAAGCTGCTCTGCAAGCATTTGTGGAATTAAAATGAATCAGCTATCATGCCAACAACTCAAGAAGATTGGTGTTTGCAATGATGGAATTTGGCACTAAAAGAGATCATGCATCTACAGACAGGTATTAAGTCTTTAAGGAAAACATGTGAAGTTTTATTGCCTTTTGCTATAACAAGAGGGTAGAAAAGTGTGAGAGAAAAACAATAAAAATTAATTTGCATCAAGATGATTGCAGATAGCAAGAAGCCCAGATAAATGGAGTAAAGCATTTTCTCAGAAGGTCTAGATGAAAGGGGTTGTTGATGGGTTATGATAGTTGGGGGACAACAATGGCTAGCAACTATTCTGTGCTGCTTTAAGGATGTGAGTAAGAATGTGTGAGAGAGCACACTGGATTGCGGGGAAAGTGGGAATGGAGAGTAAAGGCCTGATTCATGTCATGGAGATAACAGACACCTGCTCAAGGTAAAAGACCACCTATTTTTCTACCTGTGCTGATTCTCTGAAGTCTGAGATGGAGGTGGTGCCATATTGGGTAGAATTTTCAATATCTAAAAATGTCAAAATAGGGATTCATGCCTAATATATCTTAGGAACTCCTGAAAATAATTAAGAAAAATATAAAACTCTCAATAGATAAATTGCCTAAGGATATGGATAGGCTATTTTGAGAACAGAAATCTGGGAATAGGATCTTATGAAGATGTGTTCAAACTCAGTAGCAATTAGAGAAAAGCAAATGAGAAGGGGAAAGAGGGAGAGAACAATATCCAGCTTTCTAGATTGTAGTCATTTTTTAGTATAGTAGTATAAATTGTCCTCACCCTCTTCTCTCACTTTCTCTTCCTACTAAATTCTTGGTTTTATTTACTTTCTCTTAGATTGCCCCCTTCATCTTTATGGTAAACACATATGGCATTTTGCAAGAGAAATTGGAATCTCTATACATGACAGGCTGAAGATAATCTAGATCACTGAATAATGCCATAAGGAGATATTAGGGCATGGGAAAAAACCCTCACATGCTTTTATGTGAGTTGATTGCTTAATTTAGAAGCAACATCCTGGATGTACCTACAGAAACATGGAGCATTTTATTGACTTTGATCTGAGTGGAAAATTCGAAGACAGAATCAAATCCATAATAAAGTAACATTTATGTGATTTAAAATACATACATACGTGGCTAGAGTGTTCCATGGAAAGGTTCACAGAGATATCATGACCAGTCTGTTCTTTTTCCATGCATTTTAAACACAAGCTTAGAAAGAGCCAGGCTGAATTGTGCCACTATACAATATGTCCATGTGATATAAAAAACACTTGTAACCCTTAAATATATTGAAATTAAAAAAAAAAACCACTCTCAAGCCTCTTAAGTTTTAAATCTTCCATATAGGGACTCAGGAAGAAATATACAATACACTGTGAAAAAATATATTTAGGTTTAAAAAGTAAACGAAAGATGTGAATTATTCTGTTAAATAAATACGCTTACTAACGTACATAAACTTATATATCTTCTTGTGTAAATATAAGCTTATATATGTTTAAGTGTTTTTAAGATTTAAACAATAAATATAAGAAGTATGAACAATAACAAAAAAGAAAGACCCGGGCTGATATTTATGAGTGTAGTGGAATAGTAACTGAATTTGTAATCTTTAGTGATCATCTTATTCTCTTTATGAGGACTAGAGACAAAGATTCCCATGTGCATGAAAAAGCTTAAAGCAGCCAAGGTAGAAGAAAAATGAGAGCTGAGGAGATGGCCATTCCAGAGCCTGGCCTAAGAGGGGCTGTAACAGAATTGCCTGACCATCATTTCTTGACTTCTGCTAAACATCTTTTGGCCTTGTGTTAAATTCCACAGTGGCTTAAGCTAGGTCTAGTTCATGTCTGTTACTTCCTTCCAGATGAATACATCAACTGGTTCCTGAGTTGGGTCCATGCTGAGTTTCTGCACTAAGAGGAACTGACATTTCAGCGCTGTGGATTCACTGCTGGCACAGAAATACAGTGCTGAATCTTCTGGTTGAGGGGATGGGATTTCCAGGCTGTAGGGTGAGTTCAGGAGGCATTCAACTGGGAATCCCTCCTTGTTTATCTCCATTGGATCAAAAACTTGTTTGTAGTGAAAGGAAGTCAAAAACTTAAGCTCTTTATTCTGGCTTAGTTGATACCAGTAAACAAAACTGTGTCCTTTCTGAGGGATGCAATCCATGTTTACTTTCTGTCCTTTCCCCTTAAGTAGATGTCCTGGAGTCTGGGTAACTTTGGCTTCAAAAGAACCTATGAGAGAAGGAAACAGAAGCTATGGACAAAGTCCAGGATGGACCTTGACAAGGGAAAAGGTTGGGATCTGGAGTTGATAATCAGGACAGGGAGTTTTCTTTTGTAAGAAACTCTCGGGACTCACCTGCTGCCAAGAGGCAAAAGGCTGCCCAGCAGACAAGCCTGGTGCCCATGGTCTCTCTGAAGTAGCAAAGGGTGAAGCTTTTAATTTGTCTTCTGCAATCCTTCTGTCACGTGATCCTTTTACAGACTCATAACCCTCATGTTACTGCTTCATGTAATTAAGCAAAAATACTTCATGGTTTTACAGGGAAAGTTTTTATGCTAACTCAGTAAATATAACATTTATATTACATTCATTTAAAAATATTTTATACCTATATCTACTAACACAACCAATACATATATTTTAGAAAGTTAGAAAATAAACAAAATAAAATAAAAACACCGTGCTACTGTTGTTCTATTGCCAATGATCATCATTCTCAATACCTTAGTGATAGTTTTTCCAGATGTTTCTCTCTCTGGCTGTACATAAATGTGCACATATACACAGAGACAGTCTTTTTGATTAAAACATATTCTTTAAATTCTGTTTTAGATCTTTTCTTTTTTTTTAATATTTTATTGAATCATAATTGTGTACATTGGTGCAATCATAGGGCACAATGTGCTTCATATACATTCAGAAATATTTTGATCATACTGTTACAGATAGCCTTCATGGCATTTTCTTGATCACTATATAAAGACATTGATACTCTACCTTTAA